>JAUTDX010000807.1:0-101355 GCA_030844895.1 Ambrosia x helenae
TCCCAAGCTATACGTTACTCCTAGTTGCTTATTGAACTTTGTATAGTTAACATCCATCAACTTCATGACACCTTGGAGACTTGGACTATGGGTTTTGTAACTACATAGCATCCACTTATTGAGGAGGTTAAACTAGTTGGTCCACTTATTAAATGTGTTTGGATAGCTTGTTATCATGGTGTTTTAAGCAACAAGTATCATCTTTCGTTACAGTTATGGATCCGAGTACTGGATGTCGATAATGTAGCATAACGAGAGATCTCCGATGTCGGTTGTGACAACTGACAAGGTCATCATTAACTTAAAAGTAACCTAGTACAATAATAGCGTACCAAACAAACAGTTTATGCACTTACTTGGTTCCCTAAAAGGTTGTCATAGTTAACATTAAGACTTAAGAGGCCTATAGTTTCTGTGTTATGTTACCTATCTTGTCACATTGTAAAACACAGAGAAATAATCGAGTGTCAAATTATGACATACTAATGCTATAAGTTTTTAACTAGTTTAATAAAAATTATTAATAATGATGCATATGATGTAATAGTTGAACCCAGCTTTGTAAGTTTGTGATTATGCACATCAACTGAAGAGACAGACATGTTATTACGCCTTCCAGTTTCCAATCATTGCATCAAGTACAAAAGAAGATATATCTACATTTGTTTGTTTTTTCCTTTTTTTTTTTGTTTTTTTTACCATTGCATATTCATATTACTGGCTTTTTCCGGCCCCTATATCCGAGCTATCATTGGTTGAACAAGTTCCACCAGAGTCTACGGTCTCACCCACCAGATCACCTTGGTCAATACACCTCCTCATAACACCACTGGACTTATCAGTCAATGAAACCAAGCCCATAGCAGCAATGCTATTTGCAATTGCATCGTTCACATCTTCATATAGACCCCTGCTTCCAGAAGCAAGAACGTTTTGGTTCCCATCAACGTTGGCCAGAACCGAAGGCAGCTGACTTGATCCACTGATTAGCATCTGCAAAGTATCCCTTGCACTCTTCTCCGCCATCGAATCAGTTTCTTGGATCAACGGGCTCATGAATGCCTGGTGAAGTGTCGGAATGGTGACATTCATAGCAGGGCCAGCACTCACCAGATAGGCTTGCCTGAGGAACAAATGTCTATTACAGGGATGTGTACTATTGAGTCGGTCATTAAGGGAGTGAAAACTGGGATCTGTTGCGAACTTGGTATAGGACATGGGTAAACCGGACCATTGGTTCAGGTAGGAAAGGTGGGATTTCATCCAGATTAAGACTCGGTTCTGGTGTTAAAAGGCTGGATGATGATGATCTAGGATTTGAGCCTGAGAGAATTGAAGCAAGGGGCGGGTAAGGTAAATGACTCAGCCATTGACATGGACATCATCTGTAAAGGTGCCACCGTGTATTGGAGAGTAGATGCGACAGGTGAACACCAGCAATAATAAGGAGAAATTGGAGGCGTTGAGCTTAGGGCGGTGTGTCAAATGTTTTCTCAGCTAAATCAACTTCTAACCCATTTACCAATGGGAACATTTGGGTGTCAATAGCTGATTCAGGAATCTTGGCATTAAAAGATTGATTCAAAGTCGGTGTATTGGTACAACTTGGAGAAGAAACAGAAAGTGTATCAACAGATGAATAAGTACCTGCCTCCCCTTTTCGCCTGAATTTTTCCCTAACAACATTTTTCAAGGAAACCAAGTTTCTAGGTGGGCCTTCTTTAAACGAACTTGATCTCGGGCTCAGGATCCGACCACTGTGAGGACTTTGATGCCAAGGAAGCCGCTTGTGAGCTTTTACCAGTTTCGCCAAGATCTATAGAGGTCGTTGAAGGGGAACCAGTCAATGACACAAGTGCAGTATTGTTCACTTGAGTATTCGAACCAACATGATAAGTTCGTAAATGAGTCACAAAACATTCAAGACGAGAATCACTAATTCCAGATAAATCAGCAAGGGAAGGCTTCGTTTTAAGTAAATTCTTCATCTAAAACAGGGTATGCAGCATATCAGTATAGATTTGTAATATGTTTGTGGTGGGAGCAAAGATGTGTATATGCAATAAAATACCTACCTTATCAAGCAACTCGTTACCAAGAAGTCTGGACTTCTCAGAGCACCAAAAGTAAAAACATTTAGCGGTAGTAGGAACTTTAATCATAAAAGATCGACCGGAATTATCTGCAGATATTCCCTCAATCACGACAGACGAGCAATCAGAGATATTTCTCAAGGTTGAAAGACGCTCCACACGACCATCATCTCCAAGAAAGGATATGCGCAGATCAGATGTTGGCGAGAGTGAAAGGGTTAAGTTTCCCCTGTTCCAATGCAACAAATGATGACATCAAGTATTGAAAAAATAAATATCAGCCATGTGGCCATCACATTCAACAAGAAGTTCCAAGACAATTACACAAGTAAGCATTACAAATTATAATAAGAACTGCAAGCAAATCTTAGCATGTAAAAAGCATTGAAACTTGAGTTTTCTTCCCTGAAAGTGGTTTGTCGATACCAAATGTCCTCATGCTCATATTTATATTATTGTTTTTAAGGGGATACAGGAACAAAAGTAGTTATTAATATGAAATCCAACATCCCAACCTCGAGTCAGATACTATCTTAAAAGTTAAAACATTCTAGAGACTGCCCAATTGACACCATGACTTCTGTTATTTCAATGATTAAAAGCTGCACATAAGAATATGCTGCTGTCACTTGTTAGAACTAAGAGGGAACAGTTCAACTAAGGAAGTTGAGAAGCCTACAAAATTATATGGTGGAGAACCATTATAATTAGATACAATATGTAGCGAGACAGACTGAAAGAGTTCACTAAACAAAAACAGCCACTCACATTATTCCCCATCTTACACATCTTAAAAGACTGACATACACTTACACTGACACATGGTTGAAGCCATCATGATAATATTAATGTAGATAAGTTTGGCACTTGGTATCTAATTTTGATGTTATACATAACTAACTGTAGAACAGCGTTTGAACATAGAATGCGTGTTATACATTCAAAAGATAAACAAGAGTGGTTGGTAAGATTTAAGAAGGTTTTGAAGCTCATAGAGAAATAACAAACAAATAGAAAGAATACAAACTTTCTGAACTTGAACACATGTTTTAGTGCATTAACAGGCAATGAAAAATGTTGGGAAAAAAGGATGTCAAGTCAACGAAACAAGAATGTTGAAAAATGCAAATGGCAATAAAGAGAAACATTACACAATACAGGACTACATATATAATAATATAACACAAACATAGCATAAGTGCATAACTGTAAGAATATACAATATAAGAGCATAACTCTACCTTTACTTCTTAACTCAGAGATCATAATAGAACACGCCAATTACTACAATGAAAAGGACATATTTATTTGGTAGGATGAACATGTCACAATTAATAAGCTGATATGCACAAGCCTACAGTGTCTACTTATTAAATGGCATAACATGTAGTTACTAACAATTTTATGTGAACACAAGTTGCTCCGTAATAAACTATAAGAAAAGTTGAACAAGTTAAATTGAAAATATGCAAGTCAACATAGTTAACTAGATTTGAACAAGTTCGAGAGAGAAAGAGAGATGACGAAGGACCAGCAAAGCATCAGAAGAACAGTTCTACACTAGTCCATCATAAGATACAAATCTTAAAAGGCCGCATGACTTCGATGCAAGTAATAGCCGGTGGAGAGCAATACAAGTTGTGCAGACAATACCCATGCAAATGCTAAATAATTATATGTGCACACAAAATTCTGATATGAGATGTCATTATACGCAAATTATATAGAAAGAAACAATGATGATGTTATGGTTTATTGTAAATGAATAAACACTGCCTTGCACTCACATTGTATTATCAAAATTTCATCCATATTAGCAAGACAAGCTAAGATCAGACAATCAAATATCTGATTTACTTCTTTTTTTGGGGTTTTGGTATGACAATGTAAAGGCCAGACTTTAGAATGGCTCAAACCTTTACTCATACCATAAATCACTAAATGCCTTACTCATGTACCCAATCCCCAAGTAAACCAAGACACGACACCATGAAGTCCTTGCATCCTAGTCACTAAAACATATGCATAAACACTTTCAAACTCTTCATTACTAACTAGAACCAAAATACTGCAACACGTTACACAATACAGTGCATCGAATACTTAACTACACAAGTCCTAATAAGTGGAGAAAGTGTATAGCAACCTGGGAATGGGGATGCTATGCAAATGTTACCATAGCTTAGATTCAACCTTTTTGAGTTTTACAGACAGAACAATAAACATTGCCACCGAGTCTAGAAATCCCTAGCTTCAGCTAGATTATCCCAATCAAAACTGGCAACACGTACTTAACAGCTAACGCTTGTATGGATTAACAAATTAAATAGCTAGTCAAATCGTACTGGTTTTAAAATCAAGCAAATTTTCATGTAGTCATGCATATGCTATTTCAATTAACAATCATAAAAAAGTTGCAATGTAACTCCAAATCGCAACTACCTTGCACTGTTCGGAACTAAAAGACTTCCTCGCTTGTCAATCTTGCCGACACGAACCGACACAAGAGGAACACATAAGCACCTTGCAAGCAATCCAACTTCTGATGGCTCAAAATGCTGTAACAAATTAATCAAATACAATAATCAGATACAAAACATCAGCAAATCATATTACACATTCCTTTAACTAACAATATTATTATTTATTCATCCACTATACAGCATAGTTTCCATCTATTATTAACAATTAACATTACCTAAATCAAACAGATATAACTTATATACAAATTTATACACTATACAACCTAGTTTCCATCTAGTATTAACAATCAACAATGCCTAAATCAAACAGATATAACATATATACAAATTTTACACTATACAGCATACTTTCCATCTGATATCAACAATCAACAATACCTAAATCAAACAGATATAACATATATACAAGTTTACACACCATACAACATACTTTCCATCTAATATTACCAACTAAGTAACTAACAATACCTAAATCAAACAGATATAACATATATACAAATTTTACACTATACAGCATACTTTCCATCTGATATCAACAATCAACAATACCTAAATCAAAACAGATATAACATATATACAAATTTTACACTATACAGCATACTTTCCATCTGATATTAACAATCAACATTACCTAAATCAAACAGATATAACATATACACAAATTTTACACTATACAACATAGTTTCCATCTAATATTAACAATTAACAATACCTAAATCAAACAGATTATATATATACACACTTCAGTAATTACAAATTTACAATTGAAAGATATTAAACAATACCTGACTCAAATTCGACAGCAATCGATCCTCAGCAACGCCACTGGACAGATTAACCTTAAGCAAAGGCTTTAACCGTTCATCTGAACGGCACGCTCCAATCACGTGCACATCCAGAGCCTGTAGCCACTGCATAACCGTCAATCGATCGTTCCGTTGAATCATCAACAAATCGTCATATGCATCGTCATCGTTATCTCCGTCTGCAACAAACAAACCGGTCAAACGGTCCGCTAGCTGTTTATCAGACGATTGTTGTTTATCGTGATTGTTCATGTTTTGATATTAATTGTTTACACAAATTTTTAACGATTTTGTTGGAATATTATTAAGAGGGATTGTTGATTTTATGAAGCCCTAGATGTGATTGGATAGATAAGAGGAAGATGTAATAATAATATAAAGATTATTATTATTGTTACGGAGTACTATTTTTATATGTTTAGTGAGAGGATGCGGATTTGAAATGAAAAGTTAGATGGATTTAAGGAAAGAGTTGGAGTCCGGGTGGGACCATGCTGACAGTTAGCCAGATCAGCAAAAGTGGGTCCATGTAGCCGACTATTTTGTGTTTATTTATGTCTTCTGGACCTGGTAGGCGGTGGCCAATGGCCATCGAATTTAAATTGATATTTTTTCCCCTTAATATCTTATGATTTTTTCAACTGCACGTGGTGTAGCAGTGGAGCTATGGCTGTAAAACGAACCGAACGGATACGGACGGAGCTTGTCCGTGTTCGTTTGTTAAGCTTTAAATCTGTTCATGAACTGTTCGTGGACAATTTTCGAACATAAAATTTTGTCTGTGTTCGTGTTCGTTTGTAATTTGGTTGTTCATGAACTGTTCGTGAACATTGTCTGCGAACACTAATGGACACAAACGGACACAAACGAACACAAGCGGACGTTTGACTAGAAAAATAGATAAAACATTGTTAATGGACACAAACGAACACAAACGGACGAACGAATATAAAATTTAAAACATTGTTATTGTAAGTTTTTATATATATATATATATATTATTAAAATTTTAAATATAAAATTTAAAAACCAAATGAACACAAACGAACAAGTATAAAAGGACATAAACGAACACAAATGAACACGTTACCGAACGTTCACGAACATAAGCGAACAAACGCGACCTATGTTCATGTTCGTTCGTTTAACTTAACGAACGAAATTTCTTGTTCGTGTTCGTTCATTTGTTAAACGAACGAACACAAACGGACTTCCCGCCGAACGGTTCATGAACTGTTCGCTGAAAGTTCGGTTCGTTTACAGCCCTAAGTGGAGCTACGACTAACACAATGAGTCAGCCTTTACTGATTACCTATTTCACCTGAATTGGGAAACCCTACATGTGATAAATATGGCTTTGATCAAAATCGAACCCTCAATCTCCACATGACCTCCGCTCTAGCTCCCCCTCCGTTTCACTAACTCAGCCATGCTTCATTGACCCTTAATATCTTATGCTACCTTGCTAAAACGTAGAAATTGCAAAACTAGTAAGTTCAAGTCGTGTGTATCAATAACAATGTTATTCGGTTGGTATTGATGTGTTAAAGTAATAGTATTCGGTATAGATTATGATACTAAAAGTTACTTTATTTTAAACACAACTTTGTGTTTAATTTTTTTTAAGTTGACAAAAGGATAGCATCAGAAAAGAATAAAAGTATTAAAAACATGGAGCATTCATATCCCATTACTTATACTCATTAAACCCTTGAAAGTAACAAAATTACCTAAAAACACTTCATTTCATTCCTTAGCATTATACCTTATTCATATATTTTTAAGCGAAATTGAATTTTAATAATCCAAACTTTGTCTCATTGGCCGTAAAAAAAATCTGTGCTTAAGAAATTCCCCACAACAGACTCAACTTTCAAAGTATTTTTCTCTAATGAGTTTTTATTAACCGAGAACTAACTCATTTAGTGGGTGCTGATGTGGACGTGTGAGAGGGTGAGGGTTTAGAAAAAGAGATATTTTAGGCAATAGTGGTTTTAGTAAAATTATATAGATAAGGATAAAAATTGAGTTGTAAATGCTCTTAAATGCTTCTTTATCATTGGTATCAGAGACAGCTCGACGAGGATCGGGAAGTTCTTACCAGGGGCACTAAGGCGGAACTACTACGGCACTCAACAAGAACCTGAATGGCAGTGGAGAAGGTATCAAGGAACACAAAAACACTCGATTAAAACTGATGTAACTCGCAACATCGCACTAAGTAGCTACATTCATCAAGAAATCAGAACATGAATATGTAGACAATGATTGAAACAAGAACATAATGAGTAATACTCAAATCTGCAAACAACAGCTCTGGAAGTTTAACAGCAAGGACATCGGTGATTGGCTATATTTTTGGGATCATGTTTTTACAAACGACGAGATGCCATAAAACCTAAAATAGCAAAAGGCGATGAATGGTAAATGAAACACCACCACCATTGGTGCTACTGCACCGGCGTTGCATTTGGCGTTACCAAACAGTAATGAATGGTAAATAAAATACTAAATTTCATGAGATTAAACTAAACTGGACAAAATAGCAGAAGGATAAGAAACATGGGGCTACAACAAGATTGTCCACACAATAAGAATCATGACAGTTTATATATATAATTAACCAACACCTTACAATGTCTTGTACCTTATCCACTAAACAATACACCATATAAATTCAAATATAACAAATTATCACTAATTCATTACCATTACTATTTCTTTCAATGAACCCATTTTTCCAAAGCTGCATGTACCTATAATTTTGACATAATTTATGTCGGCTTAGACTTAACGACGTTAGCTGCATCCTTTAGAAGCAACCACCGAGCTCCATTCACAAGTTCTTCTTTCACCATGAACAGAACCGCAGCAGCAAGAACACTTTGAACAATTTTTGTGCTCATCCCTTTGTAGAAGCCATGGAGGCCTTCATAGTGAATCATCTTTAAAATTGCATCCAAGGTGCCTATGGGGAAACACGGTTTCAGTAAAGTAAGTAACAATATTATAAGGAAAGATTCATGTACCTTTATAATGATGCTTTTTGTCTACCCCGATCGCTTGCTTTGCTTGCAGTCTAGACTGCAAAATGCAAATACAGTATTGAATATTTATGTTGCTGTTATATTCTATTCAACATACTAACATAGTTGATAGTTGTCAATAGCGAATAGCACATGATAGCTACAAGCTACCTATACGTTACATAGCGATAGGGATGAAATAGCAGGCGCTATTTCATGTTCAGTGATATTACTAGAAGAAAGTGTTTGATATATTTTATATGCATACTTGACCACAAAAAAATAGCAAAATTCTCGCTATTTGTAGCTACCAACTATAAGTAGTGACACATGAGTGCTACACTATGCTACCCGCTATAGCGAGCGCTAGGCTCGCTATTAACAACTATGCATACTAAAATGATAGCTTATTAATACTTCCAAGCACTTACCTTTACAACTAAAAGAGGATAAGTAACCACCGTAGCCCCAAGTTTTGCCAACGCCCCAAGCAAAAATACCTAAAATATTATGTGTAGCCACAAGATATAAGTCAGATATTAGATGCTTATCTGAAATTCTGTGATAACTTTATTAGCAGGTACTTTACCTCTAAAGCAGTAACGCCTTTGTTACTATTTCTGGAAGCACGTCGCTGCTTCAGCTTCTTTAGTAAGGTCTCATACAGCATAAACTGTATGGAAGGATTGCTGACCTGGCAGAATAAAAGGGACAAGAAGTGATAATCCTGCAGCTTGGACCAAATTTAACTTGACACGTACCATAATTAATGTTGGGAATACGCCTTTCCAGAATCCCCAGATTCCAGCTTCGTCAAAGACTTCTTGAACCTGCAAAAAACAAATTATTTGAATTGCAGCTTCAATATCAGATCAAATGTAAGTCAAGCATAACAGTTGAATCATAATTTAGATAATCAACACCACAGTATCAATTAACAACTCAGAAAGCCGTGATCAGTGATCTTGTAGTTTACACAGCTTGCTTATCTTTTAATTTTTCAGAGACATGAACAATACTAGAATCGTTAAATAAACAGAATTTAAAGAGGGGAGCACAAACCGCATTACTAGTTGCATAGGGAGGTGGCTCTATGCCACCAACAATCACCTGCTCTGAAACTATAGACGGAACCTCTTCAGATGGAGATTTCTTTGTGTGGGTCTGCAAAATGATTAAAATATCAAAACCTAGATGATTGGGAACCCATTTTGAACAGCTAGCAATTTCAAGAATATCCAAAAACACTGCCCTATATTAAAACATAGATTTCTATAGTTTAGACTTGACAAATAAGCATATGACCCTAAGGCCTAAGTCCCTCACCTGCATACGGGTAACTACTACCCATATAGGATTTGTCAGCAGCACGTTGACACACCTAAAAAACAAGTCAACACAATTGCTTAACATCAAATATAACAATATAGATCAATATATAGCCAGCTGTATGGATAAATCGTCCAAGAAAGTTTGGATTAAAAAAAATAAAGAAATGCAAGAGAAAATTTTGTTAGCAAGGTCATATCTTTTTTATTACTGGGCCAGAATAGGATGGAAGGAAAGTAGGAAACTGGTGTTAACTTGGTTCATAAATGGAAGTTCATCAATTGTTTCTTTCACTCCAGGCAACACAGGTTACAAAATTGATAATATTAGAAGGACAAATAAAGTACCCAGACATAGCAGCCACCATGAGTGATGATAGCATACCAACTGATCCATCTCCAGATCCTTCCTTCTTACGTCTAAGTGCAGCAGCTTCAGCTTTACTCCTGAATATTTGATAGAAATAATAGTAAACACCCTGTAGCATACAAATAAGATGATAGGAATCAGACATCAGGGACTAAATGTGTCTTTAAACTTTCAGAATTTTTAATGAGCTATTATCTCACTTAGTTTGCCTACAAATTTAGCAACATTAATGGGATGCGGCAAAAGCATAACAGCAGTCACATAGGCAAACAGTGTTTATATTGTATACATTGCGTCCATGCCTAACATATTTGGTTAACGTTCTTAATCACTGTTTAAACAATTTATCCCATACGCTTGTGGGACTTGGGAAAAGCTAATTAGGAAATAAAAATCGGCAAGATGTTTGCTTGTTATGGAAGGAAGAGAAGAAAATGATGAAGTCTCAGGTTGGCATAATATGATGGAAGAAACGATATTTCAAATGCGACTAATCACTTGCTACATCTAAATGTATTGAATTATAAATGTCACATTAACTGTCTACTAAATGTTTCATGGAATTAAAATGATTAATTATTAAAATTGGTCTGCGTGGTCTTCATGAAATTTTCAAGTATATAATTTTAGCATTTCATTTGACTTGTGACGTGCACAAATCATAAATGCATATATCCTCATCTAGATCAGGTCAAGTTATGAACTTATGACATAAAGAGATACGCTCCCTCTGTATCATAGAAAGTTGCAAGAATTTCATTTTCGACGTGTCTCATAATTAACCACAAGTTCTCCTTATTTAGAAAAACTGAAGCTGAAATTGCTTCACATATCTTCATTATGATGAATCATTAATGTAACAGAAAGTTTCATCAAGATCTCCCCTTCTAGCCAATAGTATATAGAAAAACAAATACATTACACCAATAATCAAAAGACTTCCTCACTGAGCATTTTAAAAGCACTAAGGTTAGACTGCAAGAATTCCCAACTGTGTGGTGCTATTCGCGACTAAAGCTGCTATCTTGCAAAAGTATTAGATGTCCCAACAAGCCAAAATAGCTCATACAAGCTGTAATTGCAACTGTAATGACCCATAACAAACCAATCAAAGACCTACTCATGGGATTTGTCTTCATATGAAGACAAAAAATAGAAGAGGATACGTAATTGAAATCATCTACTCTGTCTACAAGCATTCAAGAAAAGAATGCATCTACTGACATAAAGATCAAAATTATGCATTAAGATGGCACGTTTTCCACAGCCATGGGCCCACTTGATATCCAAACTTGTTATAACTTCAATACAAGATATAGTTTCCTTTTCTCAATGCCATCCCTTTGATTAATCTTTTTTTTAACAGAACCGTAAACTCAAACGCCATCTACGCACCTTTTCTACGCACCTTGATACTGTCATAATCGTGTTGATTCATTCAACATAAATTAGTTGCGACAAAAATTGCAACCAATTTAGATCCAACTTGACCTTTCTATGCTTAATAACTAATTCTACCACACCATTCATTTACATACAACCAATAAAGCACACCATACAAGTGTGTTAATGCACAATACAATTCCAAAACCACATTAATCCCTTTTCATCTATACAATTGCTTAATGCAACAAAACAGCAAGTCATAACTAAACTCACCTGTGAACAAGCCGTCCCAACAAGTGACGGCGTCAAGCCACTGTACAGTCGACTCCATCCTTCTTGCTGAATAACCTAAATTAACCAACACAATCACTCCATTATTATTATTATTTACTATTTATTACTAAACTCGTGTGCGTCAGTGTCCTTTTGCCTATGGATGTACCGGCTTTGTTGGCCGTTCTAACAAAATTATTATTATGAAACAATATTACACAAACTTAATAGTTCCTATACCTAATTAAGTCAAAA
Organism: Ambrosia x helenae; assembly: GCA_030844895.1. Taxonomy (NCBI): domain Eukaryota; kingdom Viridiplantae; phylum Streptophyta; class Magnoliopsida; order Asterales; family Asteraceae; genus Ambrosia; species Ambrosia x helenae. Next base: position 12,021 of record JAUTDX010000807.1, read on the forward strand.
TTAATACATCTGACTGACTAATTGATTGATTACCTGATACATCTGTTCTACAGTACCCGCTTTTTTCTTCTGTTTCTTTGGATCTCTATCGGTTTGTTGACGCGTGTTTACCTACGAATAATAATAATAATATTAATAATAATAATAATAATATTAATAATAATAATAATAATAATTGACGAAATGAAGTAATAATTGAGGGAGATTAAATATACTGACGGTTTGGAGAGGATAAGTGATGAGTTGAGCGATGATCCCGCCACCGGCGCCAGCCAGTCCGTTAATTAGGGCGTCGGACATATTCTCTCTCTCTCTCTCTCTCTATATATATATATATATACACACACACACTATCCTCTCTCTGTTGAAAAAATGGGGGATCTAGAGAGAGAAAGAGAGTGTGTGTTATGGTGTTTGTGCGTGTTGGCAGAGGAGATTGAAATGGAAAGAAATTATGTCTGACTTTTACTCAGTCGTGTTGTGGTGGTGGTTTGGTGGGAACTCGGAATATAGTTTTACTTTGTTACGAATTAGTCCTGAACTTACAAAAGACTGAATTTGGCACTGAACTAAATAAGGGAAAATCCCTAGACCCTTGCGAGCTATGGAGCGAAACCATTGCATGGTGTAAAACTTGTCTCGCGTTTGTTGTATTGGCAAATGATGTGGAGTTTGTAGTCCAAATGGGTTCTCTCATCCATTAAACCAGTCTTTTGGGTTGACTGGTTGAGTTCGCATGTTTGGGTTGTGACATCAATAAAATGAAATTGTTATCACATCTATGTTGGTCGAAAACTTTAAATCTGGAGTGATGATTTTTAACATGTTCTATGATTATATCGTCCTAGATACTGAGAGTGTTACCTTAGGCCATGTGTAATGGTGGGTGAAATTTGTGGGTTAAAGGACATTTTTTGACATGTGGCAATGTGAGGTCACTTGGTGGGTGAAAGGGGCATTAAAGGGGCAAGGGCTGTAAGAGTGGAGGGAGTGGAGCGGGAGGGTGAGGCGGGAAGCTGATGTGGAGGCGGGAACACAATATAATATTATTCCCCCCCCCCCCCCTCTTCCACTCCTCACAATTTTCACCATTCACACGTAGGCCCCACACGTGCCACATGACGCTTCAACCCCTCCCCCCCCCCCCCCCCCCCCCTATAGTCTAATGGTGGGTGAAATTTGGTATGGGGCATTTTTTGACATGTGGCATGTGGGCCACATGCCAATTTATATTATTTTTTTAATTTAAATAAAAAACTAGTATATAATTTAAATATTTAACTAAAATAAACATTAAAAAAATTACATTAATTCACTAAATTACCTAAAGTTTACAAAAAATACAAAACATAAAAAAATACGAAACATAAAAAAATACGAAACATAAAAAAAATACGAAACATAACACTAAACATTAATAATTAAACAATAAAACGACGAATAATTTGCAATGATCGAACATTGGCGATGGCGAAGTCGGTTCCGTACTGCTCCCGATAACTGTCGTTTGTGAGCTGAATTCTCATTTGTTGGCTAATGCCAGGGTTCGCCTCAATCGTGGCTTCATAGAGGGTGTTCCATCTCGTTCATAGATCTGCTTGTTGTTAGTCCACGGTGCCATTAATCCGACCTAGTATTTTAAATAATAGGAAGAAGGTATTTAAATTTGAAGTGGAATATGAAGAATATGGGTTGTGAAGGTTATTATGGTTTGGTTGTGATGGTTTGGTTTATATAGTGGGGTGTAATAATTTAAAAAAAAAAATACTTCAAACGGCTATAAATTCGAACGTTGGATTTTTTTTTATAGCTGCCACGTGGCAGCATTTCATTGGATGGAACAAGGTTTAGCGTGAGCGAAAATTTTCGCCTGGAAGGCTTTCACGCCCCTTTAACCCATAAGGGGGCGGTGTAGCTGGGTGAATGAGGCGCTAAAATGCCCCTTTAGCGCCCAATTCACATACGACTACGGATGGTCTTACTAAAAGCTTTCTTGTTTCTATCTAAAACAAATGTATGTATATGGGTGGGATTTGGTATAAATACGAGTAATTGTGTGAGTGATACATCTATATTATTATCTTATTAAGGAGGAGTGATGGCTAAGATAGTCATTTTCATTTCTGTACAACTTAAGAAGCAACATGTACAACATATTTAAACAAAAAATTTAAGGGTATTATGGGGATAAGTGTGACAATTAAGACACTTAGAAGGGTAGTATAGTAATTTTGTATTTTGTTTTTAGATACAAACTAGATTACGCCCCCCGCGCGTTGCGGCGGGGGAATCTAGTGTTTGTGATTTAGCTGTATAGGATTTGATCATATGCCTTGATAGTTAACATTAACATTCTACATTAAGTGCACTAAAATAGGTTTACCATGACCTAGCTTTACAAAAGCAAAGTTGTTAATATACACATACTCCTAGCTTTACAAAAGGGAACTTGTTAATATAGCATGCTTCACAAAAGAAGTTTTAGTTGGCCTTATAAAGGACCATGCTTCACAAAAGAGGTTGGATGAACCTCACAAAATAGCATGATTCATAAAAGAAGTCTTGGTCAGCGTTACGAAGAACTACGCTTCACAAAAAAGGTTACATATGACGTCAAGGTGCATTCTAGTGATTGGTTTTCCTTGACTTGTAGCTTACATCTGAAAAAAAAACAATCTTGCATAAGACTTCGGAGATGAAGAACATGAACAAATCTCATTTCATAGGACAATAGAACAGCAAATGGCCAGTTGCCATACTAAAGAAACCAAAAACATAACTGCTACCTAAACATAAAACAGGGACAGCAGCACAATAAACTAACAAAACTACATTATCTCAAACTTTCAAACATGTTCAACAGTAAAAAATGCATAGTAACACAAAAAAGACAACATAGTGTGAAAATTAAGTTGACTAAAGAAAGAGTGTTTTTATTAAAAAAATCAAAATGTTTAGATTAAATGATTTAGAAGCTAGACCTTCTTACCCTCATCAGTTTGTTAATTCTCAGAGCATTACTCACTTGTTTTAATTTTGTACAAAGGTATATCATTTGTACTTTCACTATCCACATAAAAATTTCTAATGACCACCGGTTACTCATCATAGTTACTATCAGATTTTTTACAAAACTGATATCAACTTGTTACCTAAGGTGCTACTACCATGACTCCAAAAACAAACTGATGAATCTCTTATTGACCTAAATGTTTCTACCTGATAATATGAGGCCTGTTTTAAGCAGAAAAAGACAGCTTTAGGGCAGCAAGGGGTTTACGATATTTACATTATAGCAATCTCAGCTTGAGGGAGTAACAAACAAAATTCCTGAATTAGTCAAACCAAACATGCAGTACTAAATACTAATTGTAACAACTTATGCTTTCTTTAATATGACCCTCCAATAAACAAAATGCCTAAATTAATCAGATGAAATGCAGATGCAAAACCAAAATGTAACGTCCACTTTTGAATCAAATTCAACCTTACAATATAGCAATCTCAGGTAATGTAAAGCAGTTTAATCCGATCATAACATGACTACCATGTAATTCAGCAACAGGACCTAAAATTGTTAAGACTATTTAAGATACCTTATAGGAGTAAACGGCAGGAGCAAATACCTGGTGTATCGTGCAGTTGTCTTTTGCCAACATTCATTTTAGGGTCAGGTGTTTGTGGTGGTAGCTCCTAGTTTTCTGATTGTGATGAAGTACCTCCATTCTTTGATGATTCATTAATGTTTAGGACATTGTCCACAACAATTTGCCTGTTTCTGATGGTTAATAAAAAAAGCATTTGATCCTTAGTGATGTCTTTTATCTCCTTTGGTAATATTTTAGGATCAATACACCTTTTGTTGAACACTAAATCCTGGCATGTTTTTTTATGAGCGCGGTCATTCCTTCATCAAAGAAAACCACCTCTTCTGTTCCGGTTTCATCGGCTATCTCAACGTTCAGCGAGTACCTGTTTTGTTTATTTTTTATTAGATATTCTATTATAAACTGTAGTATAGATGCATTAAACGATATTTGGCTCAGTATATGCTTACTTTAGCTTAGGGTCAATATCATCATGATCTTTGCAGCTGAAGGTTAGCGAGGTTTGTGATTCGTCCTCTTCTGGTAAGAGTTTGTTTGTGCATTTTGAGCATTGAGCATGATACCACCCCCTTTGCTCGAACATTTTTTGTGATTTTGGCATAACATTTGCAGCGCATCATTCTCTGTTGAAGGCTTTTGTTAGTATTCGATAAAAGATTTATGAGTTTTCCTATCTATAGGCAGTCATCTTACCTTGTTGCTTGGCAGATTCTTTGGATGCAGCTGGTTCACTTTAAGGGTGATAGCTACCGCGTCAGATTTTGGAATTGATTCCATTTTCTTTAGCCTACACGGTTATTAGCTGAAGTTAGTTCCTAGTTTGATATGTATTGTATGCTATGAATATTGAGTTTTTAAAAAGTACCTTTCTACATGAGTGGCAGTCTGCGGTAAGTCTGGATTGATTGTCACTGCGGTCAGATACGTTGATTCCAGTTGTATCAAACCTGTCATTGTTTACCTTTAAATTTTGTGATCTCATAATTATATAATTGTCAAATATTTTTCTGTATACCGTCAAAGTTGCTAACTGCTGCCGAAGTAATGGCTAATATGTCACCTTCCTTTACTTCGTCTCCATAGAGGTGCTGATGCTCGGGCCATACGGTTATCTCGACTGAATTTCGCCTATAGCAATGTAGAAAATTCAAGTGTTATTTAATTTTGAAGATAGTGTTGATTGTATTGAGTGTCATACCATTGATCTTGTAGCATAGTTTTTCGATTAACTATGTTTTTGGTTGTAGGCTTCAGACCGTTGCTTTCAACACGGCCAATGTAATCTGCATGTTTATTGGCATACAGTTGTAATTAGCCATGATTCTAGACAGTAAGCTGATTCATCTAAACATAATTGCTGTTGTGTTAAAAAGAATTTTTAAAATTAGGGCTGACCCTAATTCTAGAATGCTGATTCCAACAACCTAGAGAGTATACAAATGTTGATTCCAATAACATAATAACACTATTAGATGCGCTAAATGATAATCCAGTAATTTGGTTTTTCTAAAATAGGGCTACCAAACCACTAACTTTACTTTGGTTCCAAAATCCTATGTTGTATTATATTAACATATATGCAAAACGTTTAATAAGTTATTTGATAGTATTGCATATTATATAATCTTATTTTAATATATCTATTTCACATCAACATGACTTTTGAATATTAAGGCAAAATCTAACAATTCTTTATTAAATAAGGACTTATAGTGCATTGATAGCATTATTACCTTCTAATGTAGTAATGTAGATTAGAAATGTAGAGGTTATTATGAACAAATAATAATAATAATTCAAGCTGTTTTGATGCGCTAGTGTTTTGATGCGCTAGTAATGTGGGCAATAGATTTAGTTATAACAATGTCAAGAAAGCAAGCATTATATATTCAAATACACAAATGAAAGTCGTGAACACAACTTTTTAAAAAAGTCCTATTTCATCATTCCAAATATTACATTATTAAATAGGAAACACTTGACAAACCAACCTAACTCAGTTGACCCATTAACATGCTAAGCCAGTTGACCCATTAACCTTCTGACACAGTTGACCCATTAACCTGCTAGGCTGACCTAGTTGACCCATTAACCTGTTGACCTGACCCAGTTGACCCATTAATATGCTGACCTGGTCCAGTTGCCCCATTAACCCGCTGACTCAGTTGACCCATTAACCTGATTAACGCACCCAACTCATATGCGGCGAATTTTTAGGTTCAATTCCTACCAAATGTGCATACGGCGTCATAAACCAAATGTTAACGCACACAACACAATCTAACAGACTCGTTTCCAAAATAAATTTTGTCAAAAAGATTCATGTACATGGATCATTTAACAACCTTATTTTTGACCTATTTTGTAGCGGAACCTTAGTTGTCAACTTTAAGTTATACTGGTCATTTGGTTCAAGAACATAAATGACTGGCGACATTCAAAACAACATGTACGTACACATACCTTATTCTAATTCAAGGAAAGAAGTAATCCCACTGCTGAACTAATAGCTTCGACCTCTAAAAGGTTTTAGCGGGAGAAAATACATCTTATCCTGGAACGTACATGTATTTCCGGCATTATACAGCCATAGACAACCCTACTTTTCTGTCTAAGAACACTGCATAACAGTCCTGCCTACAACCACTTATATTTTAAGTTTCCATCTTTTCGGCCATACTATTGGTAATTTCTTTAATCAAGGCGAGACTTTTCTAAGCATGTCTGTAATCATATACCCTATTACCTTTGTTGTGGAAGCGGATCGTTTGTCTTATTGAACCAGGTTATTTAAAAGTAGGGCTGAACCCAACTCTAGAATGTTCAGCAAGGCAAAAATAATATTACCTGTAAGGATCCTGTTATCCTTCACCCTGTTGTTGAGTTGTTCATATGTCGCGAAATTGAAGTGTACTGTTGGGATGTTTGAACCTGGTATGGGGACAAACTGGGCTTTCTTTCCAATGATAAGAGATACCTCATGATTTACAGTTGACATATATGGACGACGCTTAGTGCATAAGAAGCCGGTAACTCTATAGCATGACGACAACCTGATGATAGAGTCATAATACTCCACTTCGCGAGCATCAGCTGATGCCTCTATGCCATCACCCTGTAAGAAAGAAAATTTATTTGTAAGCAGTTCAGAACTTGTACTGCTGATGCTATTAAAATCAGCATATATATACAATACCTTATTCCAACTTAAGAATTAAGATAGCCTTTACTATGTCACAAATAGGTTATTATATATGCTGTATGTATACTAATTTTATAATGTTCAAACATCATGGTATTGAAAGTATGCATGGCTTTTAGCCAAGAATATGATTTTATGATTATTTGATTTGATTAAACATAAATTCTGACTTTTTTATCTTGTAGTTCAATGAAGTTTTTGTTTTGCTAATTCTATTAGTCAAAGTAGTTTTCTACTGTAGTGTATACATATACATCTACTCTATTGTAAAAAATTTAGGCGAATACACAGTAGTAATTGCTATATGTATTAGAATCTTAAGTCATCATAGGATTATCACTTACTTGTGCATCAACAAACAGATAGCAAAGCTCATTCGTCTTTTCCGCAACTTCGTTCCTTTTCACCAGAGGGATCCATTTTTTCAAAACACGTATCTCAATCACCTGTCCCTTTAGTCGTTGTCGAATGTCACGTACTCGTTTGCAAGACATTTTGTGTTACCTATTATTGATAGCATAATGTTAGGATACTGTTAGAATATTTACAGTATAAATGAATAAGTAAGTTGTTGTTGTAAGTTGTTAGATGGGTATCATATATTAGCAGTTGTTATTAATTTCATCTAGGAAGTCAGTATATACTATGTTGGTTGTTGTGTCATGGCTGTCATTAGGCTGTGGGACGACTACAATCCTAAGGGACTCGGGTGTAGTAGCTCTTGACAAAGCCACATACAGCTGGCCGTGTGCAAATACCGGGTGTGGTAAATAAACTCCTATCTTGTCTAAAGACTGGCCTTGGCTTTTGTCAATAGTCATCGCGTAGCAAAGCCTTATAGGGAATTGTTTTCTTTTGAATTCAAATGGCAATTCCTTGTCTTTGTGGATAAGCGTTATCTTTGGCAAGTACACACGCTTTCCGATAAACTTTCCGGTAATTATTTGCGCCTCTATTATGTGTGGTAACAGTTGTGTGACCATTAATCTTGTCCCATTACACAGGCCATCAAGAGGATTGAGATTCCTTAATAGTATGATTGGTGCCCCCAGTTTAAGATGCAACGTATGTGATGGAATCCCGCTGAAGTTTAGAATGTTTAGGTACTCTGTTGGGTAAAGCGAGTCAATATCAATGTGGGTGCCAGGGTTTGGAACAACCGAATCAACGCTAACATAGGTCTTTGCCACGCCATCCGTCATGCCAATGATTTTTGCATTTATCTCATCCACTGTATCGTTCTTGGGGCAGACAATTGCTTTAGTGGATAACATAGCTGTTGACGGATGTCGTAGAGTGTCTATGTCATATATGAATTCAATCAGTTCCTCTAACGCAGTGTTTGTATAGGTATCAAGTACTGTGATGGAATTCTGACTTTTTTTATGTTAATTGGATCATCAGCATCGGGGACACCAAGTTGACCGTCGCCTATAGCTACCAACCATGTTGAAAAAGCCGACACTAAGTTCCGTCTTTCGGTGGTAATGTATGGCCTCTCGAGACGCATGTTCACAGTAAGTCTGTAAAGTATGAAGTATTGCCATAGATAAGATCTAGGGAGTGTCGAGGCTAACAGGACTGCTTTTGATGATCTAGGAATGACAAGAAGCGTCTGCCTAAAGTCACCACCAAGAACCACCGATTTGCCGCCGAACGGCTGATCTGTGTTATTCATGAGGTCCCTTAGTGCTCTATCTAATGACTCATAGCACCTACGATCATTCATAGGTGCTTCATCCCAGATGATGAGTGTGGTTTCGCTGATCAGCTGAGCAAGTTGGGTGCCTTTCTTTACGTTACAAATTGATTCATCAGTTAAGTCCAAAGGTATTTTAAAGCGAGAATGAGCTGTCCTGCCAGATGGAAGAAGCAAAGATGCTATACCAGATGCCGCGACTGCCAAAGCTATTTTTCCTAATGAACGTAGCCCTGCAAGTATAGTGGCCCACAAAAATGTTTTACCGGTTCCACCATGCCCGTATACGAACAAAAGACATTGACGCTGATCAGAAATTGATAACATGATATGTTCATAAATGCGTCTTTGCTCAACATTTAGTTTGCTGATAGAAAGCATATGCTCAGAAGCTAACGCCTCTCTGTCATAGTTCCTTTCCTCCATCAATAACTTATTTCTCAAGCGTTGAAGCAAATCAGGATTAGGCATGGGTAAGCCAAACTCTGATAACGATGAAGGAACAGAACCTGAGCGCAATAGTAATTCTAGTTCATACAACACATATTGGCTCATGTCATCTGGATTTAAAAGGCCATACAAACGTTGGCCGTCATCAGCCATCTTACGCCATTGATTGTTCCAAAGTCGAACAGGATCAGATATGTCACAATAGAGAAGCATTTGAACAAATAACGACCGTAATTCTGACGCAGATGCCCAGACGGCAGCTTCATCAAATGTATACAACCATTCTTTGTCATCTCCCAATAAACCATGCCTTTCACATGCCTCACGATTGGTTGCACATACCTCTCCATTTACAGAGCGTATGCAAGAATAAGACTGGCAACCACGTTGATGTCCTAGCAGCAAGCGTAGGTAGAACGTCTCACCACATGTAGGATGCACGTATATCAGCCTACCGATAGCAGGAGTACGCATTGTTGTACGGCGCACCCAACATCTACCTGATAGGTCCCACCTATACTCTTTCAGGTAATCAACATAACGTAAATGACGACCACTGCTGTCAGTCTGGTTATTCAGAAGCCATTCAGTCAATGTAGTACGTTTTGCATGGGAGTTCGACTGAATGTTATGCAAACTGTCATTGTCTTTGAAAGACATGTTTTGCATGTTTTCCAGATGGACTGCAAGTACCTGTACAGGTGGATTTCGATCATGTATACTGTAGTTAAAAATTCGCCAAGCAGACTCATGTGGGCAAATGAACCTGCCATCTAAAAAATTCTGAATCTCATTGCAATAGGATGGCTGGTTATTATCATTAGCACTGGCGATGTTTGGTGATTTTGCAATTTTGTAGTGAATACGATCAGCACCCTTAGATATATACTTAAACAAATATTTTATCAGCATACTCCATCCACAATACTCTACATTGATGTGAGCCATAAATCTACGACATAAAACCGGATTGTACGGCACAACAAATCTACTGTCAACTTCCAACCCGCCTTTGTTAATTGTAAAGCCAATAGATGATCTTTTGTAATGAACATTTCCTTTACTATCGAAGGATGTATGAGTATGGTATTGTTTAGGAAAGTTCTTTGAACATGAGCCTTTTGACATGCATGGCGAATTAGGCTTTACAATTCCACATGGTCCATGTATCATAAAGTCTGTAACAATACGATACAGGTCAAAATCATTTGTTGGGTCAGGTATCTCCGCCGATATAAAGTTATCAACCTGGATGGCGTCTTTGATTTTGCTTGCTTCAGCCACCCACAAAAGCAGATGACAATGAGGCAACCCCTTTTCTGGAACTCAATGGTATACAAATCTGGGGAACATAATAAATTTCTTAAGGAAACGCACTGCAAAGGCAGAATGATTGCCAAAAAGAAAAGCAATACATACCAGCCACAACATCACCAAATGGTTTAGAATTCCTCAAAAAGTCAACGAAAGACTTGACCTTCATCTGGAAAACCCGAGCCACGATGTCAGGCCTGTCTTGAGGCTTTAGAGTAGGATACTGTAACATGTATCGCTGAATCTCAGGCCATTTCACATTGCAGGTGAAAGTGATAAAGTATTGAGGATTGCCATGAACCCTGCAAATAGCCAATGCATCTTGATAATGCTTGTACATATAGCGAGGGCCACCAATGAATGATGTCGGCAAGTACGTCCGTTTACCAGTCTCACGACCTTCAGTATCACCACGTCGTACGGCATCTTGTATGCCTTGTAGCAATTCATTACGGAACTCATTCTGATGCTGTCTCACATAGTCAAGCCGATCCTCCTCAATACAAATGTATGCGTCAACAATAAACTGCTGAAACAGTCGACCACCACGTAAAAGTAAAGTATAAAGATTAGCACGATCGTGCAACAAATAACTATAGTATTTGTTAATCGTCATCTTGGCATGCGAACCATCCTTTGTGCGTAAAAGCAAGTCAGGTGACCACCCCTTATCTCCGTATGGAAAAAGCAAAGGGTATTGCAACGACATGTAGAGCGGATGAATCTTGGTGATACGTTGTGGTCTACCATCCTTGTGACTGATAATAATATCAAATTTAGAACACAACGGATCGCAATCAGTGACAACAACGCCAATACAATCAGAAGACGGCCTTTCATACGCACCGGTAGATTGCATACCATAAAGACATACGCTACATGAAGGCGTCTCAGAAGCATTACATATATCGCGAGCTGTTCGGAAAAGCTTAACCAGTTCGTTACAACTTTCCAAGACATGTGATAAAAGGCGAACTGTCTCAGCACTTAGGTTCGAAGCATCAGTGCTCGCAAAACAACGAAGGCGATTCGAGATCTCGTTTTCAGTATCATATATATACATTTGGAGAAAGCGAGGCCTCTCACCAGAAGATGGGCAAAGCGAACCAATCCAGTGATGTACCTGACCAGAAACTTTGAAAACATAAGGACCAGCACCTTCGTTAATGCTATCGTCAACTTTACCACCGAAGGAAGTCATTGAAAACATTGAGTTATAGGCTCTAATGTTAAGCATAAAGTCAGGCTGCTGGTACAAATGTATAAGTGTAGTAAACGGCCTACGACGAAATGGCAATGCAACCGACCCACCCTTACAACACTGGTGATATACAGGCCTACCACGCAAAGAAGCGGAAATCACACGTTCCTCATACCATAAAAGTGCCCCACAAAACTCGCATAACCTATCACAATCTCCAATATCAAGGTACAAAGACGAAGACGCACGTTGACCTATAGAGTAAGACGTGGATGCACTCTCGCCAGTAGCACAACCCTTCCTCTTCTGACCCAACATGAATGAGAAAGAACTGAGAAAGACGTAACTGTTGACGAATGCTATTCCTTTTTGTCGACAAAAGTCCAACTATACACTGACATACATTGACCTGAGTCAAAAACCTATACCATCAGCTAAACAAACAGCAAGAAAGCCAAACTATAGACTGACCTACGCCGACCTGATCAGTTACAAAAAATAAAATAACCCAAATGACACATGCATTAGCAACAACCAACAAAAACCAAACAACAAATAACCAACAAAACAAACAGCAATAAAGCAACAATCAATAAAACAAAGAGGAATCTAAGATAAATGCACCTTCAAAACCAAGATAAAATAAGAAAACTTACATGAAAACTTTCAGACCTGTAAAACAAACACCAAAGATAACATATCAAATACCATATTTAACAAATTAACAATCGAATTGAAAACGTTAACATACACATACACAAACACATGTGAAAACCTCTAATTAATCATCATTGACTGTCTTTATCATTAGTGACTCAAATTGAGATAAGTAAAGATAGTAATACACCTTCATTGGATATAGTAAACCAAAAATGATCCTTATGGACTATATAAACAGTTAAATAATAATAGTAATATTAGAGTATTAGTAAACCAAAAATGAACCTAATTATCGACGTAATGCTTCAGTGACTATCAACATACTTATTTTATAAAAAACATGAAACCCACATTAAACCCTTTTAAACCTTCTAAACACAATATCTTTACAATGCTGGTTACTAAACTCATATCCTTATAAAACCATAATTTAACCATTAAACAATTAAAGCACATTCATGCTAAACACTCTAATTCAAGTTTAAAATACAGTAAAAGTTATGGTGTTAGGTTTACACCAATTTCAAGTAAAATCATTAACTTCTATTAATAACCTTTTTGATATACCTATTAACCAAAACCAAAAAAACATACAAAATAAGCAAAGACCAGGAAAAACTACTTGGACGGAAGCCTAACCAAATTCTTAAATGATAAAACTATTAATCGAAGCAAAGGTTAGTCCCGGTTGGATTCACACTGTGAGCCAACTTCTACTTTTTTCACAAAAAAAATGAAACCTTGACTAAAGAGGAGTTGAACCCATGTGAATTACATTGTACGCAGTCCGGTTCGAGTAGTATATAAAAAACGATAATCAAAGTATTAAAATAATATTTAATTTTTATAGAGGCCATTTGTCTATCATTGTAAAAAATAAGCAAAAAAAAAGGAAAAATTACCTGGACGGAATATCATACAACCAGAGCAAAGCCTGAACAATTCAGAAAGAAAACGTTAAGAATTGAAGAAGAAAGAAAACGAAATCAAGATTTCAACTTTAGATACCTTGAAACGCCAACAGGAAAGATCTGAAAGAGAAGGTATGGTGAAATTATGGAAGATAAAAGAGGTATGGTGAAGAAAGTAGGAGAAGGTATGGTCTTCTCTTGTCAGGTGATGGCATGAACAAAGAAGTACCAATACAACCACTAAAACATAATGTACAACTCAAAACAACTTGTACAACCTCTAAAACATAAGATACAACTCAAGAGTGCACAAAACCTTTGGTAAATAGAATAACTTAAATAAAATCTCATTCCCGAATTACCCCTCAATCCTTTCACCTTCCCTTATCTACCATACGAACAGCTCTCCAATTGAAGGTTATTCATTGATTATATTGAAGGTTAGTCATTGATTATGTTTTATTTACTGGAATCTCTAATTGAAGGTAAAAATCAGTTTCTAATGTCACCCATTTATACTACTCACTTCTCATTCACGACCTTCATCTTCACCCTTGCACCAAGTATGCCTTTCCCCTGTTCTTGGTTGCTGCTTTACACTTTGTTTATCTACTAATCGTTTCCTCTGTAATAACTGTACATTATCTTTCGTGCTCGATTAATGTTACTAACATAGGGTTCCATGAATTTTTTATTTTAATTACCGTAATCGTGGCATCTTTTAGGGTTATGTTAATAGTGTGCGCTGCAATTTATAAAAATCATTCGAATTGTGATTGTCATAGATTGAAGTCGAGCGGTTTATGGCAACTGTTCTTGCAGGGGAATTCAGGCTCCTTAAACATCTTGTACGTTTATTTTACATATTTTTATAAATAATTAATTGTTATTTATGAATACGAATACAATTTTTTAATAAATTGATGAAAATATAAAGAAAATAAGAAATAAACCTAAGTTTGAAAATTTTCCCTCTGTGTGAACAGGATATATCTAACAGGGAAGGTCTAGCATGTGAGGGTGACTGGAGCAATCGATGTTACGATGCGAGGTATTCTATTATTTTGTAATTTTTTTGGTTATTGAATATAATATCTTAAACAAATTTGGTGTATTATGCAGTTTTATTCCTATACAGCAATTATTTGAACAGAGGCCTGATTTTGGTCTGGTTGTTGAATTTCCGAAAGGAAGGTATGTAGTTCAAAGTAGAATTCTTGACTTTTTTTTATTCACTATGGTTAGCTTATCAGTGTTCCAATCATCATCCATGTTGCTCGTGGGTTTGAGTTTGTTGTTTTCGCTGACTTGATGGTTGTTGGAAGAGTTGTGAGAGATAAGCATATCACAGATGGTAGAATTGTGAGTTTTTCTGTTCTGTTTTAATTATTGTATTTAAGATTTGTTTAAAGATTGTATTTTCATCGCTGGATGAATACTTGATTGCATTGATTATACAATTGTGAAACATTTTGAACTTTATCAAATTCGGGATTGTTTTAGTTGAAAATGAAGGTGGAGTGATGGAGGTACACGAATCAAAAATGTTTTGTTGGAGAATGAATGGAATTGTTATTGAAAAATATTCTTCAGATACCATTAATTTTTTTCCGCATTCCTTTCCGTTTTTCTTATGTGAGATCAACGATTAAAGGGTATACCCCAATGTATTGTAGGTATTCTTTATCACTAATTTTGAGCCCACAAAATCTTGGCAGTTTGCCTTATGTATGCTTGAGGTATCTGGAAAGCTATCCTCGCCCATCTTATGCCAAGTAAAAGGTATCTGGATGGCAGGTATGAGACTTCGCTACTATATCACTTTGTAACGGTGAACTTTAACTTTCATGTGGTCCTATTTGGGTGGTATTTTTATCTCATGCGTGGTCGAATAGATTTAAAACAGGTAACAGTTAAAACGGGTCAATGTGATTAATAAATGCCCAAGCGTTTGAGAAAGCTCAATTTGAGATCCTTTTAGGCCAGAAAGTAAGGCGCAAGAAAATCGGTATATTCTTATATTGTTTTGTTCAGATAACATCGTCGTATAAAAAACAATAATAAACATTTTTTTGTCACTCTATTTCAAATGTAAGAGCAATTTTCTCAAGGGATTCTTTAATGACAAACACAATAGATTTACTACTTGGCCCTACTTTCATTGTTCTCTTTTTATTATCTTTTATGGGATCATATCATTGTGTTTTCCTTTTTATTATATTTTAAAAGATTAATTTGGTCAGATTAAGTATGTTAGAATACATGGAAGTCCGTTTAATTCTTATTTCAAATTTAAAATGGTCAATCCAAAGGTACACTGATTTTGGTTTAACATGATTTTTCTTCTATTTTATGACCGATTAATTTGATTTCCCCTCAAGCGTTGTATTTTTATAGGTTGATGAAAAGGTCATGGAATGATATTGAATCTTCATTCTCTTTACTTTATGAAATTTAGTCATGTGATCATAGGATACAGAGTTGTGGTCTGTGGACTGGATCCAGTGTGCTGTGAAACAAGCTCGTTGATGGAAACGCAAAAGTTGACAAGTTGACTCATGGTCCCAATCTGCCGTATTATAAGGTCTCAAAATCCTCCCTATTTTACTTGCTTTTAATTCCTGAAATTTCCCTCTTAAGACCACCCGTAGTGGTGGCATAATTGGGTGTGAAGTTGCCTCATACCGCCCAAGACCACCACCCTTTGGCTTTGGCGTGGAATTTTTAATGCCATTTTTGACGTGAAGATGGTTTCTTTTTTGGGAGCAAATCAACACTCTCCAAGTGGAAGGGGCGTAATTTTCTGCTTCCCTTTAAAGTTTAATTAGTTTTTGGATGTTGTTTGGCATGTGCACCAGTTGTCTAATAATTAAATTTTAATTATTAAAATGTGATGTGGGTAAAGGCGATTGTGTTAGATTATGGATTGACGACTGGGCTCCTAACGGCGTTTTGAAGGAGAATTTCCCAGCACTTTTTAAGCTGGAGACAGATAAAAGTTGTGTTGTTGCTGATAGAATAAAGGTCGCGGACATGACGCGGGATCCAGATTGGGCTTGGAAAAAGCAGCCTAATACTGCAGAAGAAGTTGTACAGCTGCAGGGGCTGCTGTCTGCGCTGCAGCAGACCTATTTTAAATCAGGAGCGGATATTTGGAGATGGGATGGTGACACGCAAGGGTCCTTCTCAGTGGCTGCTGTTCGTAACTGGTTAGCGGCTTCCCGTGCTTCTGTGATTAATACGGCTTTTGATGGGTGCAAATGGGTTCCAACCAAATGCAACGTATTTATGTGGTGACTTTTGATGAAACGACTTCCAACTAAGGTTGAGTTAATAAAAAGAAACATTAACATTGGTGATAGTCATTGTGTTCTATGTGGGGATGGCGAGGACGAGGCAGATCACATACGATCTACATGTTTCTTTTATCTATATTTGATTATTTGTTAAAAGGTATCTTAAATATTTGACACAGTAAAACCTTGCATTTTAGTTTCCTTTTTTTTCTTTTAACTTTTGTTCTTTCTTGATTGTGGAAATCTTTGAATCTACAGGGTAGCCATCTTCGAGAAACTTATCAAGAATGGGTTCACCAACCTATTGTTAGCAAGGAAGGCCCTCGATTTTTAAAAGCGACGTCTGGGAGATACTTCTATTTTTCTATGCTAAGCCTTTCAATTTAACCATATCATGTATGTATCCATAAACGTCATTGCTATATACTTATTGAATTCCCAAATAAATGCAAAGTGCCACTGAATTTTACTAGAACGTAGCATGCTATTATTTACATGTCCCATGTAGTTGTTAAAAACTTACCCCGTCGCGAAGGTGGGTGATTTTTTATACATATATACAACTTATATATGATTTTCTTTATCATTCTAAGGTTTAAATTATGTTCCCGCTGCAACGCGCGGGTTCCCTGCTAGTATAACTAGAGTAATTATGATTGAACTATAGTTGTAACAACCAAATCGTGTCCAAGATGAAGCTAAGAGCCTAAGATGAATAAAATTTTCGATGCTTAAAGTTGTATGATTGAAATGTTTAAAATTTGTGAAAATGGGTCGAAACTTGTTGGATATAAAATGCTAGTAGAAACCTCGAGTGTTATATAAGTGAGTATTCTAAGTATAATGTTTCATTAGGTATAAAGAAACGACACATACCCTTAAGCGTGCGTTTGGTGTGGAAAATAGTGCATGTGGTGCTTCAATTTGTAAGTTTGGCACTCGGTCAGTAAGAAGTTGATGATAGAATATAACAGGTTTCTTTGAACTTGTAAATCCATAATAATCAAATCAATGACGACGGATTGTTAGGGCCAAGAGGTGTCTTGGCCCCCGCCATTTTTTTTGGTTTGTAGTGTAATTTTACGCTTTTCTTTCAAAAAATTTATACATATTAAGCTCGGCCCCACCGTTTTAAGGATACCGTGATTTTCGGCCCCCACGATTTTTTTCTCCAAGCTTCGCCTCTGAATAAAATTAAATTCGTTTATTACAAAATTAAATTAAATATGGATACACTTTTTTTATTATTAGATATACAAAGAAAATTTTCATTTTGAGATACTACAGAAAAAAAAAAACGAAATCTCACAAACCAGATAACCGAGACATAAGACATGGACAGAGACAATGTAATGCTCCGAATATTCGATGAACAAGTTATGATACTTTTAAAAATATGTTTGGAAGATGACAATACTTGACATTTAAATTTGTTATAGTAGGTAGTTAGTCGACATCATAAACTAAGAACAAACCATAATTTAAATGCCCTAGATAATTTATTTATAATGAAATGAAATCTATAACTTATAATAAAAGAATTGAACTTTGATGATGTGGCATTCAATGGAGGCCTCAACCCCTCTTTGAATGTGCCATGTGGCATCATGTAGGATTTTTTAATTTTTGAGTTTTTTTAATAAATCTATATATATTATAATTATTTTAGGAAAAGATAAGAATTTAAAAACAAAATTAAATTTTCTCTCTAATGTTTACTCCCATAACTTTTAAACGTTAATATCTTTTATATACGAATTTTTTTAAAGAAAAAAATTACACCAAATTAACGAGCGTTTTATTATCTTTCCAACGAGTGCCGTAGTGCTATATAAAAAACGGAGAAAAAAAACTATTTTTGTGGGGTTTTGTTTTCAAATATATTTTACTCTACTAAGAGCATTCACATTCGGTCCACCAAATGTATGTGAGTGTGTCCACCAAATTATATAGGGTGAGTGGAAGTGGTTGTGAGTGAAGGAGAGAGAAAATATTTGATGGAAGCACAGTTCCACCCTAAATATGAAAAGCTACTGTTCACCCATATATATATTTTAATATTTTTGTACGTAGTTTTGAGTGAGGAGAGAGAAAATATAATGATAAAAGTATTATTATTTTAATTAGGAGAGAGAAGATTTAGGGGTGAAGTACTAATTTTTAGTGTAATTTGATGAATGGAATTTGGTGGAGGGGATGAGAATGCTATAATAAATCACAAACGATAAACATAACTTCATAAGAAGAGATTCCTTTTTTTTTATATTTGAATATGATAACTTATGGCAGAAATTTGTTTAAAATAAATATTATTATTATTATTATTCATGTATTGGCAAATCATTAATTATGTTGTCATATTAGATATTTTATTATGTTATATTAGATATTTCAACCCCGGGACACTCCCGGGAAAAAAGCTAGTGTGATATAAATCAGAATTAGTTTAAATAAATAAAGCCATAAGGTATAGCTCGACTAACATTGGAATGGAAGTGAGTATTTGGTTGAAGACCACAGGTCTCAATTTTCGAATCCAATCTCAATCGAGTTTTACCACACTAGGCCTTTTAGCAGAGGGTTTTCCTCTGAACTGAAGATCTTGGCCTTGGGCTACCCAACGTTGTATGTGATCACGGATGTATGAGATCGTATTTTGCTATTGGGTTACCTCGAGTAACCAGACTTTTATTTATCGGCCATTTAAAAAAACACATAGCGATTTATTAAAACATTAAATAAGGAGTCAACTCTTGAAATTTACATTTGACAAGTATATATTTGTATGTACTGATCTAAATTTCAGGAGCTTAACTCACTAATTTACGAATCATAATTTTTCAAATTTCCTATCTACTAAAAGAACAATGGATTGAATAGTTGTTGTTGTGTTATTGTTGTCGCCTTATTGGCCTGTTTGGGCGGTTCTCTCTTCATCACTAGAGCCATATAAGTGTTGGTGCATGGTCGGTGTTATAGGTGGTGGAGGTTCATGGTGGCGATGGTAGAAGTTGCCTTCGGTTTATTGTTGTATCTGAAGTTGGTGATGGCGATGCATGGCTAATGATGATTTCTACATTTTCTCAACAAATTCATAAAGATGACATTGCAAGGATGATGGATGAGGGTTTTTAACTTGAAACATGCATTGCAGCTACGTTTTTGTCGAACTCTGAGCCTCTTAAAGGTCAATTTCAATGATTGTTTCTCCTACTTGCATTTTTTTTGTTGATTTCATTGGTTTCTTTCCCCG
Source organism: Ambrosia x helenae (assembly GCA_030844895.1). Lineage (NCBI taxonomy): Eukaryota > Viridiplantae > Streptophyta > Magnoliopsida > Asterales > Asteraceae > Ambrosia > Ambrosia x helenae. The sequence continues at coordinate 31,615 of JAUTDX010000807.1, forward strand.
TTTTTGAGATTATGAGTTTCTTTTGAGTGTTATTTTGTTTTATCATTGTCCTTACTTTGTTATGCTTTCGGATGGTTTTGTTAAATAGTGTTTTTGTTTTATGTTTGAAGCTTTATTATAGTTGTGATTAAGATTTTCGATAACCAATCTAGCTCTAACACCCTTCGCCGACATGTGACTATTAGACTGTCCGTTGTGAGCCGCGAGCGAGCTTTGGCGCGAGCAAGGTTTCAGTCCGGTGCTCACCTCCAGCCACAACAGTCCCGTCCCTACGCAAGCACACTCGAACAGCCCCGACGCGAGCATACACAATGATGCTCGCGTTCGTTAACGGGAGATAGTGAGCACATGCAAGGGGGTTACTTAAGAGTAAAGTCAATTACTCGCGTTTGTCTGTCGCTCGCGACCCATAACCTCGCGACCCATAACGAATAGTATTAATTGATTTCACTCTCTTTAATAATACAAAACATGTCATCACATCTTTAGTCGCTTATTACTATTATTTTTGATTTTTTACTACTCATCAAACTTATCCAATCCCAATATTCACCCCAAACACTTGCACCCAATTCCTCACCCCACACCACCACCATGTCAACCACCACCACCTCCCACCGTCCACCACCCAAGCCCCTGGACCTCGAACTCACAATCATCTCCGCTAAGCACCTAAAAAACGTCAACTGGAGAAACGGAGACCTAACCCCTTACGCCATCTTCTGGCTCGACCCTAACCACCGTCTCACCACCAAACCAGACCATTCCAACTCCACCAAACCCATCTGGAACGAACTCTTCCATATCCCTATCCCTTCCTCTCCTTCACCCCCTATCCTAACCCTCGAAATCTTCCACTCCATACCCTCTGATACCTCCAAACCCTTAGTCGGTACTTTACGTCTCCCTATCCATGACCTACCTAATCCCCAACATAATAATATTAATAATAATAATAATAATACAGTTGTTAGGACGTTTGATCTCCGCCGTCCATCTGGCCGTGTTCAAGGTAAGATTCGGTTAAAATTAGCTCTTCGTGATCGTGTTTTACCAGATTACCAAATTGCCCATCAACCTTCTTATTATTACAATACTGCCATTCCTCCGTCTTATGGTCCGTATCCACCGTCTCCTTCGCCGTTTATCACCGTACCACCACCACCTACACCACCACAGCCACAGCCACGGCCGTATCATTACGGGCCGTATCCGGATGCGTATTCGGGTTATTACAATGAAGGATATTATCATCAGCCACAGCCAACACCACGGGGGAATGAGGAGAGACCGGGTCACGGCGATGGCGGTGGAATTGGCGGACCGAGTGCTCCGGTTGAGTACGGGCAATACGAGCAAAAGCAGGAAACAGGAAAGGTGGAATCTGGTGCAGGATTAGGGGTGGCGATGCCGTCGACTGTGAGACAGTCTAGTTATGGGATTGGAGGTGGTGTTAATGGACCGAGTGCGCCGGTTGATTATGCGCAATATGAGCAGAAACATAAGACAGAGAATGTAGCTTCTGGTGTAGGGTTAGGGATGGAAGTAGGTGTGACTCCACGGCCGTCTCCGTCTGGTTACGGTGATGCCAATGGTGTTGGTGGACCGAGTGCGCCGGTTAATTACGCGCAATATGAGCAGAAGCAGAAAACAGGATCAGGTGTGGGAGGAGTGGCAGGGCTTGCGGTTGATGAAGGACCGAGGTATCACGATGACGAGAGGGTGGAGAGTGATGTGAATGCGAGGGAGCTTGACGATTACAGCGGTTTTCGTCGTGTGGATTATTGATTTACCCATTTACTAACCGAGTACTGTTGCTTAATGCTTGGCCAGTAATGAGGTAAGTCTTAAGCTTTTATAATGGTTTTTGTATGTTGGTGTATGTATGTATGTGTTTGGCTTTGCTATGAATTGTGAAGTATTTGAAGCTACAAGAATTTGTTAATCATGATTTGTGGTTCATAAATACACTTTGTTCTTGCTTAAAGTATGTACATTTGTAAATACATATTTGCTCTCTGTGTTTTGCTTAGGGGTGTAAACGAGCCGAGCCGGGCCCGAGCCTGACTAGGTTCGAGCTCGGCTTGGTTCGAGCCTAATACTTTGAGCTCGAACTCGGCTCGAAAGTAATACCCAAGGGCTCGAGCTCTACTCGACTCAGCTCGAAATAATTATAGAACAATTTAAAAGGAGCTAAAAGCTCAGCTCGAGCTCGACTCGCCAATGTTAAATAGTAGGTATACTATATATAAAATAATTATAATATAAAATTTGCTTGGGTTCGTTTAGGCTCACGAGCCTAAATGGTCTTTGTATGAAAAGCTCGGGCTCGATAACTAAACGAGTCATGTTTCAAGCTCGAGATCGGGCTTGGGCTCGTTAAGGCTCGGCTCGTTCAAGCTTTTTACCGACCCGATCCCGAGTAGCTCTCGAGCCGTTGCGCATCATTTACACTCCTAGTTTTGCTGAGACATGAATTATAAAAAATGTTTTATCTATGAAGAAAATGACTTGTGTAGGCGTAGTCTTGAGTCTTGACTGCCAAATGAGTTGCTTGATTGCTTCTGTATTATCTAGGGTCCTTGTGGCAAAAAGTAAGCTAACCCAGACCAGATTCGGGAAATTTTCTCTGATTTTGTTTTATACACACAACCTAAACAAAATATGCGTAAAGAACAAAATAGAAAATCTGGTTGGATGATGAAATAAATACCGGATGAGCTAGCAAACGAGTGATGTTCCGGATATGAGAACTGAACTTCCGGATGACAGTTGCTGCATTTCTTTTAGATAAAAGTTGGGTTAAGATAGCAGGCATCTAGGTAGGCGCAAGGCTCAACACGCAGGGGCGAGTCTGTCTCCTAGGCGCTTCAAAAGCGAGGGTCTGAGGTAAGGAAGGCGCAGTGTATTCTAGGGCCTTTTTAGCTTTTGTATACATGTTTTAGGCTTGTTGTAGACTATTTTAGGCCGGTTCAGACAAGTTTTATGCAGATTTGGGCCTTATTTTTTCCAGAATTTTTCTTGCCAGCCTGCATGAAAGGCACTTTTTTAATGCGCCCTGACTATTATGGCAGACACTGAGCGAACAAAAAATGCTATCAATTGGGAAGTTACTGATGCGATTTTTAGTTTCATAGGCAAGGATGATGATGTGATTTTTTTTTATGATGGTGGTTTGGATTCGATGCAAATGCATGCCGCTGCTTGAGGCTGGTTTTAGTAATTTTCTTTGACGATCAACTAGGGGTGTTCATGGCTTCAGTTTAGTTTGATGGTTTTGCAACAAATATATTGTGTTAGAATTTACCTCACAATAAAATTTGGATGGCCTATGGCAAGAAAGATGTTCGTAAATCTTAGGCGGTGTTTAGTAGTTTACGGCATATGTTTGATAGTAGGTTTTCATGCCTGAGTGTTTAGCTTATGCCATAGGCAAAAATGTTCATTTTTTGAAATTTGTTTGTTGAAAGCTGAAAACTGAACAAAATTCTCATTCGGTTTAAACGTTACCAAAATTCGGTTTGGTTTTCGGTCCCACTCATATAAAATCTCAAACCGAATAACCCAAAACTGAACTGATGAACACCCCTAGCTATGGGTATTTGGGCTTTGGATAAAACTAAAGAATGGGTATTAGAGTCTTATTGAATTGAGAATTTGTGAAATCGAAAACTCGAATAAATTATTGGGTTTCAAACCAAATTGGTTATTCGATTTTGGTTTTGAACTGAGTAACGAACACCCTAGATGATGATGAAGATGAGTTGAATTTAGATTTTATGTAAACCTTTGCAGTTATGCTGACTAGGCAATGATGGGGTTTTGATATTTATTCGAGTTGAATTCAGATTTTATACATAAAAATTCAATAAATTACATTGACTAGGGGTTAATGGACCCTCTTGATTAACTCCGTACAAATACTTAAAGATTGGTTCATTAACAAATCACAGATTCACAGATGAAAAAAGTGGCAAAAAGGAAAGCATTTAACTCCTCTTTTATATCTTGCATCTATAGTACTTTCGCTCGGTGGATTTCTCTCTTATTAAAAAAAAAAAGTCTGGAATCGTGAGTGTTCTTGTTGACTAGTTTAATGTTTATTTGCGAATATGTGTAATACGTGGGTAACTAAGTAAATTTTAACCAACCAATAAGTCAAGCTTCAAACAGCTACAGCTCCAAACCCAGTTTTGGTTCGGGTTCAAACCCTGTTCAGCTTCACAAACCAATTTTTTGCCCATCTCTAGTTCAACCTGACCTAAAAAGGTAAAAGGTTGGTCGTTTTGACATACTTCCAACCCAAGCTTAAGACGAACCAACTCTCAAGTATCATGTATTTTGTGTATTGTTTATACGGTCTTTTTGACCTCCTCAACCTACATAGTGAGATGATTTGTCACGAACTTTACACCTTTTCTAAATCTAGATCGGGTAAATGGTCTTTCCAATATATTTTTCATGATGCGCTAAGTATAGATTATTAGAGTCGTAAAAGTTACTACTACTTTAGTGATATTCTTGGGCCACAAGGGGGATATGCTCAGTGCTCACATCACATGTCTAGCAATCACAGGCTCACAGCCAATGCCTATGATAGCTCTTTTGGGTAGGCCGAAGGTTTGAAGCTTAAACCCATTATAGCTAAACGACAAAAAATAATTTTTATGTTTATAGATTCTAAGCCAAACCAATGGTGTGGGGTGTCATGGTGAGGGTGAGGATGGTTATGCACGTTGGTGATCAGATGGTAGCCATAGGAGGTGTTTGGATGTGGTCGTGTCTCTTTAAATTCCCCTTAGACCAAGCGCTATACTCGCCTCTCTCTTCCGCTCCCCATTTACCGTTGCGTTACCTACTTACCTTCCTGCATCATCTCCGAGCGCTATACTCGTCTCACGATCCCACTCCACGTCGATAACCGCGCGGCACTCGGTGCATGTATAACACAAGGCCTTAAAATCATAGCCTGAATTCAAAATTTTTAATTCAAGTAGTGAAGAGGTAGAGTCCCAAATTCTCCCTAACACACAAAAAAGAACCTTAACTCCCAACACCTACGGAGTAATAAAGGCATGCAAATAGTCATCGCCAAAAAGGAACCCATGCGCGAGAACACACGCGTGGGACAAACATGCAACATCGTATACAAGTACAATTGTGTACGGAAGATCTTGATTCAGAAATATCCGGTCCGAGCCTGGGCGCATGCCCAACCAATCAGAAGACGACACCTGTCTGTCAAGGTTGGACCAACCACCTTGCCTGACACAACGATCTGACAGCTTCCATGCCGAGGACCTCACTGTGTACGGTACTGTCAGAGTACTACTATACACGCACGTGTCGCCCTGCACCTTGTCAGACGTCACGTCAGCGCCCCCAATGGTCAAAACCGTTCCGCCTGTCAGAAAAGTACATACGTGAGGCCACTCTCGTCACACCACGTGACTTCGAAAAAGGCAGTACACTACTTCTCTCCTATCAGCATTAATTGCCACGTTTCTAAAGTACTAATTTATTGGGCCCGAAGTAGAGGCACCCTTGACCCGGGCCTTGGCCCATATTGGGTTAAGGGTTAGTGATGTTTGACTCATGTATGCCCTATATAAAGAGGTTACCCACTTACCCCTTCTTCATAAGGCATGTCATGTTACACTAAATAAGTCAACACCATTGTGTCTGTACGTTGGAGCTATCTTTAGCATCCTAGTAGTCGCATCCCTTCGTAGGACCACTGTTTCTTTCTTGCAGGTTGGTTCGAGGTCAAGATTTTTAGCAAAGGATTATACCCTGCAGCATGACGACATAATTCCAAATCTAGTTTAAAAAAATAACCAAATTTGAATAACTCTAACCAAGGAACACCCATACTTTGTTAAAAAAGAAAAAACTCCAACACACAAAACTATTTATTTGTACACACACCTCTATGTACATATATATACATACACCCACATACGTATAATGCAAATGTTCTATGCCATGAAAATCTTGAACATTAGACTTAACACAAGCCATGGTCCAAGAAAGCTGCTATGTAAATTGGTTGGATAATTGGATATCTAAAATTATACTAATAAAAAATTAAAATAATATATAATATTGATCTATTAACAATATATTTTAACCATGATAATGGGGAAAAAGACTTGCTAAATACTTTGAACCTATTCAACTGCATGTGTCATAAAACGATTATAAGATGATAAGTTTATTTACAAAGGGATGTATCTTCTTTACATCAATCTCTACTCGAACTTCGTCGTTTTCTGGTTAACCTTTTGTCATGCATAATGATTTATGTTAATCAAGTGTTTAACGACGGCTTTCTTTTGTTAAAATAAAACATATATTTTTGTTTAGTGGGATGCTTCATGCTTGACACTTTAAAAGTGATCCAAATACATGATAGCATACACTCTTTGTCAATGAATCTTACCTATTTACATTGTATCATTCACCATCACGAAAAATGACATTCTTTTTTCATGTAAAACGTAATCGAAAATCATTCCCGATATAGATAACGCGTTTTCTTACGTAAAAGTAATCGAAAATCATTACCGATATATATAACGCGTTTTCTTACGTAAAAGTAAAATAAAGAGCAGAAACACTTACTATGTCTTCCCGAGTCTATTTTAAAGAGATAGGTAAAAGGAAATGGAAGGAAAAAAATAAGTTGTGAGTGATATCAACCAGCTTTTTGGCCTTACTTCCGCTACCTGTAACTGTCGTCTAACTGATTGATATCACTCATTTTTTATAGTCTAGGGATACGATTTTGCAAAAAAAAATGCACTTCAATTTCCGTAAATTTAGGCACATTTTCACCACTTTCCATATTTAAAGAAAAACAAGGGTAGGTTTTTGGTTGTTCATACCACTAGCAAAGCTAGGTGACGATCTTAGCAAGAAAGTTGATTAAAATCTAACACTATGAAATTCTCAAATTATCCTCAACCCATTAACAAATAAATAATCTTAAAGAATGTAGTTGTAAGATTGTAACTTCATTTTCTCTTTCTTTCGACTCGAGAACATATAAAATCTTTAATTTTCTTTCGATTTCTTCAAACGGTGGAACACAGAATTAAGCTATACATATGCTTATCTTTCTCTCATTAATTCTCTCTTTCTCGTTTTCCTTTCATTTATTAAACTCGAAAACACAACGTTTGAGAACAATTAGAAGTGTCATGGATGTGTGGGTAGGGCCAAACCAATGAACGTACTTCCACTCGTCAAGGCCTTTTCGTGGGGTGTATGTACTTGAATTTTACACCTCCATACCTCAACAATGAATATGTTCTTTGAGAACTATATAAATTACAAGGTGGTAAATGAGTTTACATGGGCTAAAACTACAAACATTATTGGATTTTGTTTAAAAATAGTAATAACATTTGTAAGTTAATTAAATCATATTTATAAGACAAAATTAATCACAGGTCTTCCTTGTGTTCATTGTAGAGGTTTTTGGAGGTGGGACATACGTTGGTTTGATGTTGACTATTGTTGTATAATATAATAAACAGGCTTACACAATACAAAGAACGATAGAGACATCAAAAATACTTTGCACCGATCAATTGTATACGTCATGAAAAACACTAGTTTATATGTAATACGATGTATCGAGGTGTCCCTTTTTTAAATTAAATTAGCATTAACATGACCATTATTTGACTAACATTAACAATGATGTTATGTTTTTACCACTAATATGTTTGGATGTGATAATTTATTATATGCGGAGTAATTCTGTTTAAATAAACACAATAATGCACTTGTAATAAACTACTCATTTTAATGATTTATTTATTTGTATTGTGGTGCGTGACACTACAAAAGTAACGAAGTTATCCATATTTTGGTTACTTAGCATTCAATGTTTAATCCATGAAAGTTAAGAAGTTAAAATCAATAAGAAAACACGTTTGCCAATGATCTCCAGTCCAGCTGGTTTGAGGTGGGAAGGTTTACCTCCTTGGAGGGTTCCTGCCGGGTTTGGTCTCAGGTTCGATTCCCACGTTCCACCAAAAAACTAACCATTGGGTTTGAAAGGAGAAACCCGTGTGGTTCTTATGGGATTCGATCCCGGGCAGTGGTCGCTTTGCAATACGGGATTTACCGCTGAAACGCTACTCTCCAAAAAAAAAATAAGAAAACACGTTTGAGAAGTGAATAAACAAGTACCTGAGGGGTTAGTTCTTTTGGGTAGGACATAGGTATCTCTCCGGCCCAACAGAACAGGATCTTCTGATCTGCAAAAGAGTACACCGTTAGGACTCGCCACAAGATTGGGGGTTTTCCTGTGACCACCCTCCGACGTGAGAATAAGTATGGCTTTTAAGCAATGTGAAATAGAGAGAGTAGGTTGAGAGTAATTGTATATCCTTTACATTTACCTGAGTCTTCTTCATATAGCCAAGGCTCTCCTTCATCATCGTTGTAGTTGTTCGATCAACTAGGAGATAATCGTTATCACTGTTTCTTCGTATAAATTGGTTTAGTTGCTCAGGGCTTATCCCTTATCAGGTAGCTTGTTTATCGCCATCGACTGTTATTATCTTATAAATCGGTTAGCCCATCTTCAATGGGCTCAGCGCTATTGGGCTTAACTAATTCTATGTACTATTGGTGTGGGCCAGTCCAGACTGACTGGGCCCCCACCTCGTCATGTCCCCCCAGTCTAGTGATAAGAGGTTGCGAATATTACTAGACTCTAAAAAAGAAGAAATAAAAATGTACGGAAATTAGATTTAAGGGGGCCACTTTGTAAATCTTTATTGGGATTGGTACCGCATGACCTATGCACGTGCTGTGACATCATCACAAGCATCCTATCAGCCGTTTTTGAACAGTCCGATTGACAGGGGTAGCGACTGTTGGAGGTTCAATTTCAAATTTGAACCGTTGTTAATTGCTAATATAAATGTGCCAATTCAAGGGGAAGTCTACCACAATTGTTCTCCAGAAAAATAATCTTCTCCTCCAAGAATTCCCCACCCTGAAATGGCACCCAAAACCGGTTCTACGCGCACAGTCATGAGTGTTGCCGAGATTCACTGTAGTTGGTCGTTAACGGTACTCGAATCCTTTCTTAATGATTATAAGATCCCTTCGGAGTGGAATCCGGTGCTCCCTGGAAGGGAGGATGTTGCCTTTCCTCTGAAAGAGGGGAAACTGACCCTCTATGCCGAGTTCTTTACTTTCTCTCATTTTCGTCTTCCGGCGACCAATTTTGTTTATAATTTGCTGTCATACTACGGGGTCAATATCTCCCAATTGCACCCGTTAGGGTTAATCAAAGTTCGTCACTTCGAATTTTGTGCCCTAGGGCTTGGAATGTCGCCCCGCTTGGAGATTTTTCGTGCTCTGTATGTTCTCAAATTTAAAGGGGAGTATTTCACTTTCGACCGCCGTCCGGGTGTCCTGTCTTGCATTGACAACTTCCCACAAAGCGTGAGGGACAAGGAATGGAGGAAGAAGTTTTTCTAAATTGATGATTGTGTTCTTCCGGTGAGAGCCCCTATTAGGTATCCAGAGGGGCGATTAATCGACGTATGTCCTGCTCCTGCTGTATACGAGAAGGACCTGTTTTATATTGCTTTGACGAATAACCCGACGGAATGCACAATCATTCCCGAAAGGGCCATGGTTGCTGTTGGGATGAGTCGTTTGTGGGTGGACGACACTGTGTTTCTGTGTATCGCCGGGAGGACCAGGGGCGTTGGCAATATTTTGATGTACTTGACCCAGAAGTCGCGGCGCGTTTGATTGAGCATGACCGCCCCCTTGGGTCTTCGGAGCCTGACGTTTTGAGCCAGACAATAGCAAATTTCTGCATTCCGGTTCCCGCTAGCCGAGCGGGTGCTACTGGTCCGTCTGATTCCCGAGCGTTGGAAAGCACAGGTGTTGATGCACTGTTCAAGGGGAGGACAACCCAGATCCTATTGATGCTGACCCTCTCAATGTGGCCATGCCACAAGAAGACGTGGCTGCGGGAAAGAAGAAAACCAAAAAGAGGAAAACGGCGGACACTTCTGGGGTTGAGATGCTATTGGCCAAGAGACAACAATTAAAAGCGTTGAAAGAGAAAACGTTAAGTAAGTGTGACAATCCAATGTTTTTTCTTTGGTATTAATCTGTGCGGCGTTGTTAATAGTTGTGTACTTTCATGCAGGTGAGAGAATTGGTGTAAGTGACCCTTCTGCTGGGTCTGATGGGATAGGTGAAACTTCTGGTTCTGACGTGAGGGGGTCGTTGTCATTGCAAACTAAACCCTGTACCCAAGAGGATCTTCCCGGACAAACTGGGCCCATTGCTGCCTCATCCATGAGTACTACCCAAGTTGAAACCATTGTCACCGCTGTTTTGTCTAGCACTTCCCTGCTGCCGTCACAGCTGCCGACCAAGTTACCTCTGTTGCCATGTCTACGGTTCCAGCTGCAGTGTCAACCTCTATGCCTGTTGTGACTGCCATGATGCCGCGAACGCCAGTGTTTACTCTGTCAGCTAGCACTGTAACCACGCCGGTCGGCTCGCCTGGACAAAGTTTCTCCCAGCTTCTACGGGATGTGCAACAACATCCCATCAAGTTCCCCGGCGGCGTCCGTACTGGTGACCAGACTGACGAATCCTCATCGTCTGGCACAGGTGTCATGCCGTCTAATGTGTATCTTCCTGGGATTAACTGACGCCCTTCGTTGAAACATGTCCGGTATGTTCCGGGTGGCACATTGCCGAGTCAACACGGCTTATTAATCCGGATGTGATACATCATTGGTCTGAGTTCGTTGTCCCCCCGGCCGAGAGATACTATCTCCAGGGTTTGGATAATGCACAGTTAGCGGAGAATGTTATGGAGGCCAGCGTGAGTTCCTCCACAGCTCTTTATGAGGTGTTGAGACGTTGGCGTGTTGACTTGGCACACCTTATTGAAGTCCGGGATGAGCAGGGGCGTGTGAAGTCTGAAAATGAACGGCTGTCGAAACAGTTATCCGATAAGGAGGTGGAAGTGGTAGCCCGCCAAGTGGCCAAAGAGAAAGCGGAAGAAGACAGGGCTCGGATGGTGACTGCCCATACTGAGGAGAAACTCAGTTGGCACCGCCGGGAAGATAAATTGAATCAACATGTTTTCCGTCTGGAGGACCGAGTCAAGGGTTTGGCGAAAGAGCTGGGGACTGCAAAGAACACCATTGTCAGCAATCAAGCTGACATGGAGAGATACAAGCTTATGGCGGCTGAAGTGGAGAGCTATGAGTCTCGGATCCGGCGTGCCGAGGAGCAAAGAGACGACACTCTGGAAAAACTGAATGAGTGTCAAAAGCAATTGGCAACTGCTAACGACCGGACGGACCAGGCTGTCAATACCGCGGATGCTTTAAAGTCCCAGGTGGATGTTCTGCAGTCAAAGTTGGATGCTGCGTTGAGTGACCGGGATTGGATGATCCGCCGGGGAATACCGGCGTCCTGGCGTTACATCCGCGGTAGTTCTGAATATCAAGACCGTTTGAACACCTTGAGCTGCAAGATTGGTGATGAGGGTACTTCTGCCCTCCGGGCTGAACTTGAACCGTATGTCTTGGAATCTTCGGATGGTGAAGATACTTCCTCTAATTGAATGTAATTTCCTTTGAATGTAATCGTATGCTTTTGTCTATGTATTCCAAACGTTTTTATGCATGTGTGGTAGTGGAAAAAATATTGTATGTTCATAGTGTATGCCAGTTGTCCCTGTTACGTAGTTAATGCTGATATGACAGCAGCTTTCAATCACCCATTAATTACAGATCATCATTACATGACGTCACTAACTGTCACATGCCACTGTTTGGCGGCGAATGTCAGTAACTTAAAAATGTGGATTGTATGGGGACTCTTGATCTTCTCGAATGCACCTATATAAGTCAGGCCACTTATCGCTTTGCCCAAATTGCCTTCTGAGAAAATCTCACTTCCTCCTTAATCATGTCTTGTAAACAAGCTTCCTTGGACCGACTGTTTGGAGGGGTTGAAGAAACTTCGTCAGTTTGCTGACGAAATGGACCGACGTCGTGCTGCAATGGAAGAGTATAATAACAGGACTGCTGGGTACATTCCGAGCCGGAGGTATGGTTTGACATACTCAAGGGGACCCAGGAAACTCTTCAACGAACAGGCTCCACTGCTGGACCTGCCTGCACCTCAGCCTGTTATGAATGCTGGTGGTCTAGAGCTTATAGAGATTCCAGATGATCTTGTGGATGCACCAGGGTACCATGTTGCTGCTGAAGTTGTTCAGGCAGTTGAGGAGCCCCTGGAGGGTCATAATGACGTTGTAGGAGGGGTGTTGCTCAACAACCAGCATTTGGTGGTTCCTGATTATGCTCCTGATGGAGAAGTGCTACATACCCCTGCAGAGGTATTAGCTATGTTGGATGGCCGTATGTGATACGGACCAATATCTATTGATAGGCTAGTTTTTGTAATGGCGAAGGATTTTAGTCCCGCCTCCTACCGTAGTGATTAATTTTTTGTAATATCGATCCGAAGGATTTGATAAAAGGTATGATCATATTAGAATGACAAATTGCCATTATGGGCATCTTATTGAATTAAAAACAAATAAACTGTGAGGACCAACAGGTCGACTATTACACAGCTATCATTATTGACGTACAAAGAATAAAAGATGTTTTTGCAACAACGTGACTTAAACATAACATTTCTTGAGCTGGGCGGCGTTCCAAGTGCGCGGAATTGGCTCCCCCGTAAGCTGCTTTAGGGAGTAAGCTCCTTTGCCCAGTACTTCTGCAACCTCATATGGCCCTTCCCAATTTGGGCCAAGCTTGCCTTGGGCTTGGGACCTGCTTGCCTCGTTGTCTCGCATCACCAACTCTCCCACCTTGAAAGACCTTTCGAGAACCCGCTTGTTGTAGTATTTCTCCAGTAACCTTTTGTATCGAGCTTCGTTGATGCAGGCCGTTTCGCGGCATTCTTCAAGCATCTCCAAGTTCTCCCGCAGTAGCTGTTCATTGCCGCTGCCGTCATTGTTCCTTCTTAGGGAAGGGACGCCGATTTCAGCTGGAATCATCGCCTCTGAACCGTACGTTAAACTAAATGGTGTTTCACCATTGCTTGTCTTCGGCATGGTTCTGTGAGCCCACAGGACATGCGGTAGTTGATCCACCCAGGATTTTCCTTCGGCGTCCAGCCTTTTCTTTATCCCGTCAAGTATGCTCCGGTTTGTTCTTTCTACCTGCCCGTTGCCTTGCGGGTGTGCGACGGAGGTGAAAACCTGTTGAATTTGGAGCTCCTTGCACCAGTCTTGTAACGACCTGTCCGCGAACTGGGTTCCATTGTCGCTAACCAGGTATAACGGGACCCCAAACCTGCAAACTATATGCTCCCATAAAAACTTCTTGATGTTTATTGCTTCGATTTTGGCCAGCGGTTTTGCTTCGACCCATTTTGTGAAATAGTCGATGGCCACCACTAAGTACTTTAACTTCCCGGGTGCTGGGGGAAATGGTCCCACTAGGTCCACTCCCCACTTCTGAAAAGGCCAAGCCGCTGTAACGGGTACCAGGTTGTTCTTTGGCCGGATGGTATGTGGTGCGTATTTTTGGGAACTGATGCATTTCTGTAACACCTCCACGGCCATGTTATGCATACCCGGCCAATAATATCCTGCATTTGTTAGCTTTGCGACCACCGCCCTGGACCCTGCGTGTATCCCGCAAGTGCCTGCATGGATTTCCTCAACCAGGAATTTTGCTTCGGATGGGGACACACAACGCAGTGCTGGACCCAGGTATGATTTCCTATATAGGACACCACTCTGTAGTTCATATTGGACCGCCTTTGTGCGGATCTTCAAGGCCTCCCCCTTGTCCCCAGGTAACGCGCCGTGCTCCAGGTACTGCTGTATCGGGGTCATCCAGGAGACTTCTACTGCATGCACACTATGTACGGCAAGCACTTGAGTTGACGGCTGCTTGAGAGTTTCAATATGGACATCCTCCTTGGTACCGGATGATGCCAACTTACTGAGGGCGTCGGCTATGTCGTTTCGGTGCCTCCGCACGTGTATTAATGTTATCTTTTGAAACTTGGACATCAGCTTTTTGGTCTTTTCCAGATACTTTGATAAGGTATCATCTCGGGCTTCATATGATTCGTTGACTTGGTTGTTTACAAGCAGCGAATCCACATGCGCGTCCACTTTTTTTGCACCTAACGACAGGGCCATGAGCATACCTGCTAAAAGTGCTTCATACTCAGACTGGTTGTTGGAGCATTCAAAATCAAAGCGTAGGGCGTATAGGAACTTTTCCCCCTCCGGACTGACCAACATCAACCCTGCTCCTGCCCCTTTGCTATTGGAGGACCCGTCTGTATATAGTTGCCATGCCGGTTACTCGACTTCCAACCCGGTGCGGGTGCTTCTCCCATCTGCGGGATTTGTTCTCCCGCTGGAATCTCTGCCAAAAAGTCCGCAATAACCTGCCCCTTGATAGATGTTCTCTTTTTGAAGCTAATATCCAGTGCCCCCAACTCGATTGCCCATTTGGCCAGCCTACATGACACTTCTGGTCTATTTATCACTTGAGCCAGCTGGAAGTTAGTCAATACTTCAACCTTATGTGCCTGAAAATACCGACGTAATCGACGAGACGCATGCACCAGAGCTAGAACAAGCTTTTCCAACGTCGGGTATCTGGTCTCTGGGTCGGAAAGGACCCGGATGACATAATAAATGGGGGTCTGTATCCCGTTTCGTTCCACTAATAAGACGGCACTGACCGCGTGATGCCCTGCAGCTATGTACACTTTCAGCGTCTCGTCTTGTTTGGGAGCCGTGAGTGTAGGTAGGTTGCTTACGAACGTCTTCATTTCTTGAAATGCCTTTTCAGCCTCCGGCGTCCACTTAAACTTGTTTTTATTGAGGCAGTCTTTAAGCGTGGATATGAAAGGCAAGGATCGCTCTGCATGCCGTGCCAAAAAACGGTTGATCGCCGCTAGTCTTCCGTTGAGGGTCTGTGCCTCTTTTAGTGTCTTTGGAGATGGCATGTTGATGATTGCCATCACCTTCTCTGGGTTTACCCGGAAGCCGTCTTTGGTAACCACCACTCCGAGAAACTTGCCCTCCTCAACCCCGAATGAGCATTTCCCCGGATTCAGCTTGATGTTGTACTCACGGAGCTTCCTGAAGGTTTCTTCGATGTCCGTGATGAGATCACTTTCAGTGCCGCTCTTGATGACCAAGTCGTCGACGTAAACTTCTAGGTTCCGTCCGATCTGATTTTCGAATGCTTGATCCATCAACCTTTGATACGTTGCCCCTGCATTCTTTAACCCAAAAGGCATCTTCGTATAACAATAGATGCCTGCATCCGTATGGAACGCGGTTTTGTCTTCATCCTCCCGAGCCATCTTGATTTGGTGATACCCTTTATATGCGTCCAGGAAGCATTTAAATTTGAATGGCGAGAGAGAGTCAACCTTTAGGTCAATCTCCGGTAGTGGTTATGCATCCTTCGGGCACGCTTTATTAAGGTCTTTGTAGTCCACACACATGCGCCAGCTTCCATCGTGTTTCCGGACCATTACCGGTTGGCTACTCACGTGTGGTACTTGGTTTTCCGCAGGATGCCCGCTTTGTCCAGTTTTTTCACTTCTTGCACAACCGCGGCCCTTCGGTCTGGGGCCATGCTTCTTCTTTTTTGTGCTATTGGCTTAATCGAGGGGAATGTTGATAACTTATGCTCTGCCTTCGATCTTGAAATTCCCGTCATATCTGCATGTCTGAATGCGAAGACGTCCAGATTACTCTTCAGCACCTGCTTGAGTTGATCTTTAGCTGAAGGTGACAGGATATCGCCGATCAGCACCGTCTGTTCAGGGTAATTTTAGGTTCTGCGGTAATGGAGCATTAGCGATCCTCGGCACGAGCTTAGAGTATGTGACTGTTGCCGGGGGACGATATGGCCTAGTGAGTTCCTCCTCGTCCTCATCCCGTGCACCGTCTTGGTTCCTTCCGCCAGATTGCTGTTCTGCTTGAGTGGTACGCGGAATCAATTGACCACTGACCTGCTGTTCCTGTGTGGCCCGCGGGACCGGCTGGAGAGGTGCCGGGGTTCCATCATACGTCAACCTGGTTCTCACTTCTTCAAGGCGAGTCCCTGCGGATTGAGAGGCCGGATTGTTTATTCCTCCCCATCCCGATATTGATGCCATTGGGGGCGAATACATATACGGGTAAGGGTATGAGTAGGGGTTCCCCGCCATTGGTTGGTACATGAATCCGTATGGATTTGCTGGGTAATACGGCATGTATGGTTGATTTCCAGGTGTGATTGGGGTATAAGGAGTGACCGTGGGGTGCATGAGCGTTGCCATGGTGAAGACATCATGGATGCGGTCATCGCCGGGGAGAACAGTGGGAGGCTAGTAGCCGCCGTGACCAATGACATGGTAGCCACCGGTGGTTGTGATCTCCCCACCGGAGCAGGAGTTACTATAGGCCTTGTATAGGTCGTCGTTGGAGCGAACCTAGGAAAAGGTGGAACCGCTGAAGTTGGACCTGTGGGTCTATGTTGACTTGTTGCATCACCCGTCACCTGATTCGCGAGGTTGAAACCCGGGGGTTGTTCCAACTCTATCTCTTCGTCTACCGAGTCTGCCGAAATACGATCGTCGTTTTCATTACCCGTCCTCATCGGATCCTGGGGAGCGTCTTGAGTCATGACAATTCGTGAATCTTGATTCGATGCCATTCAATTGGGTGGGAGTGATCATTCTCTGTCTTGTTTCCGTCCCACGGATGGCGCCAATGAAGAAACAAGTACCTGAGGGGTTAGTTCTTCTTGGTAGGATAGAGGTATCTCTCCGGCCCAACAGAACAGGATCTTCTGATCTGCAAAAGAGTACACCGTTAGGACTCGCCACAGGATTGGGGTTTTCCTGTGACCACCCTCCGGCGTGAGAATAAGTATGACTTTTAAGCAATGTGAAATAGAGAGAGTAGGTTGAGAGTAATTGTATATCCTTTACGTTTACCTGAGTCTTCTTCATATAGCCAAGGCTCTCCTTCATCATCGTTGTAGTTGTTCCGATCAACTAGGAGATAATCGTTATCACTGTTTCTTCGTATAAATTGGTTTAGTTGCTCAGGGCTTATCCCTTATCAGGTAGCTTGTTTATCGCCATCGACTGTTATTACCTTATAAATCGGTTAGCCCATCTTCAATGGGCTCAGCGCTATTGGGCTTAACTAATTCTATGTACTATTGGTGTGGGCCAGTCCAGACTGCTGGGCCCCCACCTCGTCAAGAAGCATTCATGTTTTTTACCTTTGTAAATAATAATGCATATATAGTTTTTATATTGATTCATAGGTTAAACTATAGCTTAATAGGGATGGATTAAAATGAGCACTAAGTTCAGCTGTGAGAACCATAAGAATTTATTTATTAAAATGAGAACTAAGTTGAGTTGTGAGAACCTAGTAATCATATTCATATTTGCTGGTAGAAGTAGCTTTTCAATATAGAGCTTTTTTTCCTAACCTAAAAGCTTCAAGTTCTTTCAACCAAACAAGCATTTTTATTGAGGAGAAGATTTTTATTAAAAGCTTGAAGCTCATAAAAGCTCATTGCCAAACATACCCTTGTAAAATAAAGATTGGTAGTGGGTCGGGTATTTGTAATCTCATACCCATACTTAGTTGTAAAACCGTGTCTCATAAATGACCAAATACCCGTCGGTATCAGGCATACTCATGAGTCTCGGGTATATTTGTTTGTTTCTAAAAAATACATTGGGATTTTGATCAATTACAATTTTTTCTTACCATTCTAATTTTTATATAATTTTATATTCTTAATAACTAAATTTGGTTGAAATATGATTAAATACATACATATTATTATCATTATAAAAGTTTAAAATAGATAATATAAATTTCATAAGGTAATTTTGATTTTGTAACATACAAATATAAATAATATCAGCATTGATATATGTCTCAAAAGAAAACGTATATTTTTTAAATTAACGAAGCTATTTGAATTAAGCCTTACTAAGAAACAAGGCAAAGAAAAACTAAAGTTTAGGCGTTATTTTTGGGTATATGATTCAGGTAAACACGTATATAATTCCGGGTAATCGAGTCAAGTATCACTTAATCCCAGCTTGTGTCATGCACGTAAAGTACCTTTTTTCTAATCCCATATAATCGGTCCCGTTGCTATCAGGTTTCGGGTATACATTAAACTCGGATTCTTTTGCCTTCCCCATATAAAGGGAGTTTAAAGATGTGTAACAAACTATTCTAAGTATATCCGTAAACAACTATTTTGTGGAATAAAGGGAGTTTTAATAAGTGTAACAAACTATTATAAAAAGGCTTGTTGCTTTGATCCATTGACTCTCCTTGTTTTTCCAACACACTATCGAGTGGCATAGCATAAAAGTTGTCATTCGGAGAAAAAAAAATAGCATAAATACGTTGTAAGAACACTTGAGGTAAGACTCAAAAGTCAAACTTTGTCTTGTTGAGGCATCAACTTCAGCACCTTTTAATAGTATTATTACTATGCATGTAATGTATAACAAAATTCTGAGAAAAAAAATATTTTTATTTTTAAGTTTAGTAAAAAATTAGAAATTGAGTGTTTTTTTTAAGGAGAAAACAACAATTTAGAGTTGACTATATATACTTTATTATTGCTGAAAGGAACAAGTCTGGTTTGCGATGATGCAACCTACGCACACCTATATACCGTTTTTAGGTATACATACCATGGATGTGTTTATGTTCCTTTTTTTTATTTAAATTTCTCATCAATTAATTTAATAATGGTAACGTTCCAACTATGAAAAACAGGTTTATCTACTACATATATTCATTGTTACGGGACAATTCAGCAACCTACAAATTTACAAATGGAATATTAATAAATAATATAAGACATGACACAACAATAAATAAAATAATATAGTAATACTTTTTTAATTAGTAAGTGACAGAAGATGCTTTTCTAAAGCCCCATACTACATGATAATGTTTAATGACCAAGTGGAGTTAAAAGTTAAGGGGAATAAGAATTAATGGATCGAGATTAAATGGAACAACTGAAGTCCTTAAAACAAACGCTATCTCATAAGTCATAACAGTGGCTTCCAAAATAATTGAGAAATATTGCAAAATAACCATACACTAGCTAGCTATTAGTGTTTTAATAAAATATTTTCAGACGTTTAAAAAAAAAATAAGTTTTAGAATCTCAATAAATACATTTAGAGCCTAAAGAGGTAAGAACAATTTATGGACCACAAGTCTAATTACTAAAGACATTGGAATGCCAATGGCATGGCCATGATCACGAAATTCATATTGCAAGGATCATTACTAGGTCATGGTCTTAAAGACATTGATATCTTAGCTAGCTACTTTAATTTTATGAAAAAAATTTTTTTTTCTTTTATGATCAAATAATTTTTTTAACACATAATTACGTCTTGTAACTAAGATATTTACATGTCATACTTTAAACTCACACATTACCAGTGTACAATCATTGTCCTCCCATATGAATAGATGCCTCAATTGTGTTCCGCCATTGCGTAAAATACCAAAAAGTCGTTAGGTATCATGTTCGCTATGCAGTGACAGACCTCGGGAATTTTGCACTAGGGTCGGATTTTTTTTGGTACTTAGATGTCTCTTAACTCGATATCTAATCTTTTTTAGTTCTAGTCAAATCAATTCACATAAATATTGATTTATGTCTTTGTACCCGGTAAAACTAAGCGGTACAATGAGTTTTTTAGGTAATAATTACTATGAAAAGATTATCTACCGTTCAATAACCGTTTGAAATAATAACTAAAGTACTTAATCAAATTCACACTCGTATTTTTTGTTTTTCAAGTGAAATATGTATACATTGATCTTTCCTCAGTAAGTTCAAAAGTCTCAGGGGTAAAAATTAAAAAATATTGGGGGTTGGTAGGAAAAGAGTATCATACATTCTACATGCAATAAAAATAAAGTAGGGGGTTGTTTTTTTTTTTGAACATAGGGGGTTGGTTGATCCCACACCCTTAGAAGGTTCGTCCATGTCACTATGAACATGATATACCTGTTTATGCTAATGGAGGTATGAGACCAATCTCGAATTTAAAAGCCAATTGTCCCAATTGAATCCCATCCTTTTACACACAGTGGAGCTCCATAATAATAATAATGCAACTTCTTGTATCTAGTATCACTTTTTTCTTTCTAATAATGGAATGATCGACCATAGTATCAACTAGTTCGCCGAAAATTGTTATTAAAGTCACAAAATCAACAAAAACTAAAATAAAAATCATGCCAGGTCGCAAACGTCCTCAAGCTAGCACCGTACTAACCCAAATCAGAAAACAAAAAAAAATTACATGGAAATTTAATAAACAGAAATTTGATACAATTCTTAAAAAACAGAATTTCATATTACACCATGTCGCTTTTTATAGGCAAAATTTAAGCTATGATATGCATGACTAGACTTTAAGAAAAATGATTGGCAACGTTAAATTATCATTAGATCAATAAGTTAATTAAATTTGTGATCTAATAAAGCACAAGATTATATGTGATTTTACGACTAAAACATAATACTATGTAGATTTGCAAGTCGGGTAAACCCATATCGTTATTTGTCATTAACTCTGTCTCGTTATGTTCTCTCATTTATATTTTTAAGCCTAACTATAAACGAATCAAAAGTATACATGCTTTTAGTTAATTTATTTTCTACCCAAATATGAGTTTGTATTTTGTAAGTTCTTGGAGTGACTACACATCACATACTAATAAACGTGCTTCTCTTTAAAAATATTAATTAATGATGAACTTGAGAGGTGATTAAGTTGAAATAATGACAACGAAGCAATAAATAAATATATAAATAATATATAGATAGTTGGGTTGTTAGTTAATTTAAGTCAAATGTAGCTGTGTATGTGCATGGGCGCCGACAAATCATAAAGACGGTTATCAGTTGATTATATTTTAAGCCAAAATAAACCGACCTTTATATGTTAATAAGATTACAGAGCATACTTAACCGACTTTTTTCGGGATTAATGGAATGACAGCCAACATACACTTGTAACACTTGGTGTTAAACTCTATTCTTGTTTTGGTTTTCTTCTAATTTAATTTCACTAGTCATTTTAAATTCTATATATTATTTTTATTCATGTACTAAGATTTTGGCTCTATGTTTTATTTGATTTTATCTAAGATATTATAAGAATATCAGGATTTTTATAATAAAAGTAAATGGATCATGTTTGTAAAGTTGTAATTTAGTTGCAAACTAATCATTGAATTTGTTCATATTCACAGATATTTTACATGATTTAGTGTATGGTTGTTTGTTGCATTTTAGCAGGTGTGGTCTTTTTTTTTTCGAAAGAGAAAAAGATATTCAACAAATTATGTGATTATAATAGGGTGAGCATTCAAGACGGATCGACCCGAAAAAAACCAAGAACCGTACCGATTATGGACCGAACCCGACCCGAAAAATCACATATCGGCAACATGTCAGTTCTGGGATTTGTTTGTGTTCGGTCTCGGGTCGGGTAAGGGAAAAAAACCGAAAACCAATTTGGACCGAAAAGAACATACCGTATCATTATAATTTCTTAACTAATCCTTAATCTTTTCCTAATTTATATAAACCATATCATTATAATTTCTTAACCTTATCAATATAACCTTTTCCCAATTTATATCAAACATATCATATCACTGTATCTTTTTCTAGATTAGATCAATATAAAAAAATACCGATTTATATAAACAAATCTTTTCCTATTTCCTATATAACTTGCATTTGCACCTATGGCTCTATAAAAAGATAACAAAACAGCAAACTTAAATAAGCCATATAAGAAAAACCTAAATAAGCCATATGAAATCACTAAAAACAACTAAAAACTAAATCATTGAAACCCAAATAAGCAACAGTTAATCATGATATGATGAATGTAGTAAAAGTTATGAGAAAAACCTTCTTAGGGTTGTTAACAACAATATCTTTAAACCTCACCATCGTCATCATCAACAATATAGATTCTGCATGTTCCCAAACCCAATCCAAACCCCGACAGATTCTGCATGTTCCCCTCTATATAACCATCATCATCACACAAACTGTTAAAATTATAACCTTTTTTATATTTTTACAATTTTATTTCTTTTTCTAGTTTTAATACATTTTGCATAAGTTGTTTCAGGTGGGCTTGGTGTCTTTGTTATTGGAGCCCAAGTTTTTAAGCCTGCTTGTTGGAGCCCAAGGTGTGAGCCCAACTTGTATTAAGTCCAAGGAAGGAGCCCAAGTCTGGTGGCCCGTCTGTGTGTTGCTTCGGTTGGATTGCCAGCGTGGAAATCCCCATTCCTATTTGGAGGGCTCATATATGTGCCTTTTGTGTTTCTTTGGGAATGATCTACGGTGGTCTTTGGCTCGGGTGTGTTTCTTCCCGAGTCATCCTCTTGGCTATATAAAGGCTTTCTTGTGCCTTGGTTCCAGTTTTGATCGTTCACTCTCCATTGCTCTCTATACTTGATTATCTCCTAACCTTTATCTCTTTTAATATTAGGGTTTGGTTGTCTGAACCTCTTGATCGTACAATCTTAGTGTGAGAGTTGGTTGTAGTGAGGTTTATTGTATCTGTCTTGTTTAGTTGTAATCTTTCGATACTGTTTTTGGTTTGTAATCTTTTGGTACTGATTTGTGGTGAATAAAGCATTTGACTCTTGATTCCAATAGTTTTGACACAAACAATCTTGCTTGGAAGGTGTGGTGTTGGTCAGGTCGGGTAGTTGATTTGGAACCGTAGGACGGTAAGGACAAAGAACCGAAACCGAACCTTAATACCAGGTCCTTATATCGGTTCTGCATTTGTGGTGTGTTCGGGTTTCGGGTCGGGTCGAGTCAGGTCGAGTCAGGTCGGGTATTGGTCGGGTCGGTTCTAATGTTTTGCTCACCCCTAGATTATAATAACTTGACCCTATAATTATAATGGTGCGTTCAATTTATTACAAGTCCAAAATTATCATTAATTTAATGGACACATACACCATTGTATACCTTAAATGTAATGGGTCAAAATCAATGCACAGTGAAAAAAAATATGCAGTCGTAGGAAGTGTATTAAAAAGACTCCCGTTGAACACACTTAAGCGATACTGAAACCGTCTAATCGAACTCTACGATCTTAATTTTAGGTTTTCGTGGTTTTGGATTTTAGTTTGTAGTTTTTAGAATTTGTGTTATATATCACTTTGTCTTTTTTATTTTCATCATTGTGTCATTTTAACGATTCATTGTATCTTTTTTCCTCGACATTGTGTTATATTTTATGACTCGTTGTGTTATATTCCGTAATCCGTTGTGTTAACTTTTGCCCAAATCATTTCACTCAAAACACCACCAACATAGTAGAATGCACGAGAACATGATTTTGGAATATAGTTCTAAATCCTCACAAAAATCCAAGGGTTCCAACTAGATTTGAATCTTATTCTTTGTGTTTGGAGATGATAAGTTTGGCCGAAGATTGGGAGTATGTGATGGCCGAAGTTGATTCGTCAAAAACACAAGGATACAAATTACAATTTACTCATTTTTACATGATATTGAGTTTTTACAACTTAGCGAGACCCAAAACAATTTATAAATGTCAAATCGATTCATCTCTATTATGGTGTCACATTACGTATAAGATCTTTATCTTTTAATTATTCTCAAGTATAATCGTTCATTTAAATTCTTAAACATTGAACCAATAAAATACTTTATTGTCAAGAATATATTATCATTTCAATCAAATCATCACCACAAAGATAGTAATGCAAAATGTACAAAAACTTTTTCATCAAAACTGAATATAAAATCTAACTATAAAAATTTTAATATTTTATTATTCGGTCCTATTTTTTAAATTGGCCATTTGGTCTTAGATTACTGTCGAATCCCGTGGCATGCGGCCCGGGGCTGATTTATATACAACTCGACTATGCTTTATAAGTTAACCTGTAAATGGCTAATTCCACTTGTCTACTAACATTAACTATTAACTATATCAACATATTTTGTTTCATTTTAATAATTGGTGCCATTTTATAGTTATTACTAAGAGGTTGTTTGGTTGATTAATTGCTAAATCATTAAAAGGTCTGAATGGTTAAGAGGCTCTGAATGATTAAGTACCAAATGGTTCAGCTATAAACCAAGTTTGAATGGTTCAGCTCTTAACCATTCACTTCAGAGCCTTTTTTATTTTGAAACAAATAGTCTGAATGTTAAACCATTAAAAGCTGAATGTTTCAGAGCCTCATTAAGAGGCTATCAAACATGCCCTAAATCATATAAGGTTGTCAGAGACAAATATTAACAAATTTATTCCTAAATGTCTTGATCAAGATTATTATAAATAATATATATTTTGTATTATTAACTTTTATTAAATGTATTTTACTTATTTGAGGTAACAAAAAATATACCTCAATTGGCGATCTAGGTGGTCCGTACAGACACCTATACGAAAGTTGGCTATCATAGTTTAACACAATCAATGTATTTGGTCCAATGGTTAGTCATTAAAACATTTCGCAAGCATGTAATATCTTCAAACCTATATCAACGTATATCTTCTGTATATTCTTAATGAATCAGGTGTAGCCACTTATTTGATTTTGGCATGTGAAGAGAATGCATACAACAATGCTAGTAGAGCAATGGAAACATTCGTTGTGACTTGTGGAGGGGAGGAATAGAGGCAAACCCAAATTGATGTAGAATGAATAAATTAGACAAGTTTTGCTAGAGTCGCACCGAAGAAACACGAATCCTAGATTGTCGGGTTGGCGTCAATCTTGGTAGTGATTCCACATGGTTTTATAAAGAAGTATGTTTATAAAATGTGATAGGTCTAAGGACAAGACCAATGATGTTTAGAGACAACAAGTTAGAAGAGCTGAGCCTCTAAATGTTAGCAAATAAACAAAGGTTGGAAAAGTACGATGTGCTCATAGTCTTTTCTGTAAAAGTGTTTGTAGATATCGGATGCCAAATAAAAGGAGAAGAAGCTCTCCTTTTATAGTATCTCGATATACGACTTTCTCAACCCATCCTCTACCCTTGATGGGGCCCGGCCCAGGTAGAGGTGTCTCTAGGTCTCCGACCCAAGTTCCTAAGCCCAATGGTGCAAGTGGGTTTGATAAAAAAGAGGGGAAAGGGGAAATGTTACCGTCCTGACTTAAATACACGTGGCGTCTATCGGTTGGACGCTGGTGGGCGGCGGACGCGTGGCGTCCGCCTAGTGGCTGTAGCCGGGCGGTGAGTAATCATTTCCTTCTAGAAGAACCTGGGACAAGTTGACGGGTTACAAAAGTATTCAAGAAGATATCTTGGCTGGGAAGCTGCCACGTCGCCGTCATTTCAGACTGTCAGGTAATGCGCAGCCATTGATTGGCTGAAAGGTCTGACGGGCAGCTGGCAGTGTCAGGAACAGTTGCCTGGGGCAGGAGTGTGTGTCTCGAGGCTGCCCTAGAAGTTATCTTTGTAACCGTGTTGGTGAAACTTTGTCTATATTGCTGAAGAAGCTTCGCAGTGTGTCAGTCCTACCAAAGTAGAACGGGCGGGCAAGTTTGCGTCATCCGTTGGATGGACGCTAGGCTATGCGCCGACTTAGAACGGGCGGGTGAGGCTGCGTCATTGGTTAGATGGACGCTTGCTAGTGCGCTGACGTAAAACGGGCGAGTCAGGCTGCATCATCCGTTAGATGGGCAATAGTCACCTCTTTTTATGTAAAACGGGCGAATTGTATTTAATTTGTGATATGGTATTTGCTGACGCTTTAATACCATATCCCTTCACGCACATCTCTAAAGACATTATCAATGATAAGAGTTTATGAAGACGTGGGTTTGTTTTGAGAGTTTAGATTCTTCCTACACTATAGTTGGGTCTTTAACATATGATCTTCCGACGTTAATGATAGGTGCTGTCTCATGAGGTTTTATTTGTTTCTCTTTCTCTACTCTTTCACCTTTTGTATTTAATTATTTTAGTCATTTTCTATTACTTGCTAGTTGGTAGATGGCTATTTATGTAATTTTATAATGTCATATGTCAAACCCCCTCCTCCAAACAACCCCCTCAAAGCATTGCCAATAGCCATATTAAGTTTTCTTATCCTGCTATTAACGACTGAAACAAAATATAAAATTAACCCCCTTACATATAAAACTAAGTATAACCTATCAAATAAGTAAATGTTAATAAACCAGTAAAATTTCTTGTGCTTTGCATGCAGATGACTTTCGGTTGACATCAGTTCAATTCGTTACAGTTTCAGTGCAATACCGACACTTGACATATATAACATCCAAAATAGATATGACAAGGATAATGTCGGCACGTGTTTATATCGATCTGAAACCATAAAACAATTGTTTGTACCGACTAGGATAAGACTGATACCAGGTGCATTGGGAAAGTCAAGAAAATAATAAAAATAAATACGGTACATGTATAGATGTTGTTCAAATAGTATAAATATGGTTTCTCACAGTAAAGAACCAACAAAATCAACTATTTTTACCCGTTACATTTATTTAATAAAATATTTGTTGAAAGGTAGATAATATAAGTATGCCGCAACCTTATAAACGAAATTATATAAATCTTCATATTGTATTATTAAATTAACGAAATGGTAAATGACACCACTTTATATAAAAAAACTAAACGGAAGACATCTTTAATGACATGTATGTTTTTGCTTGAATTACTTGTAGTAGTATTTACAACTTAGATTTGAATAATATTTAGAGTAAATTACTATTTTGACCCATGTGATTTAACTCATTTAACCCCTTCGGTCCAAAAAGGAATCTTCTAACATTTCAACTCATGAAGTTTAAATTTTGTAACTATTTCAGCCCTTAAAACTAATTTTGTTAACATTAGTAGGTAAATCTAGGGATTTATCAAGATCATTTAATAGTTTTTGAGGTTATGTTAATTTCTTTTTAAATTTTTAGGTTTATTTATTTATGGTATGTTTGGCAAAACTAACTGGTGGCTGTAAGCTGGTATCTGTAACTTTTTAAATATAGTTTTGTGCTTGGCAGAGTAGTTGGAGCTTTTAATAAAATGTATAAAATGACCAAAATGGGCATTAACTAAAAGGTTGTATGCATGTTTTTATATTTTATGATAGAATGAGTATTTGTGTCATTTACTTATTAAAAACTTGTAGCTAAAGAGTTTTTTTTTTCTTCTTAAAAGCTAATACTAGTAGCGTTTTAATATAGAACTTTTTCTCCTAACCTAAAAGCTTCAATCTCTTTCAACCAAACAAGGTTTTTTATTAAGTAAAAGTTTTTTTTTTTAAAGCTTGAAGCTCCTAAAAGTTTTTAAGGCTCAACATATCCTTAATAAAACATTTACTACAGTTCAAGGGTATAATTCTGCCGAATGGTTTTAGTGATAGATGCGGGTATGTTTTGGAGTCGAATGACCACCTGTTTGCAAGCCGTCTTTTTGCTGGAAGCATATGGTGGCACGTGTCTGTATGGTTGCGAAAAATATCTTTAAAAAAAAAAAAGAGTATTCACATCTCATATTTCATTTTCATTTATCAAATTTAAGTAAAAGAAAACATAAGTATTTTTCATTTTTTTACACTATTCATCACACACAGACCAATTTACCTTTGAAATGGGAAATTAGGGAAAAATAATTAGCCATTGGGGTTGGTGGCCCAATGGTAGAAGCAAAGCTTCTAGGAACACCTAAGGGGGGAGGTCATGGGTTCAAGTCCCACAAGGAGTAGAAATTTGCCATTAAAAAAAAAGGGAAAAATAATTAATATGCACAAACTCCCAAATTTAAAAGTGGACCAATCAAATTTGCTCAGTATTCATCTTTTTTTTTTTTTTTGGACGGTGACTTTCTCGAAACTGGACGTGGCAGAGATCATCACACCCCCACCATTGGGGGCCCTAACCCTTCCACTTCGCCCAGACTATCTTGCATCAGAGGACGCTGGTGCGGTGGGGGCTTCGGCGTCCGCCCGGAACCGTACTGCCTCTACACGGGCAAGCCCGCTAGAGTAACAGCCGGATGAAACCGGGTCGCCTCAGATTCGAACCTCCGCAACTAATGGCTCAAAGATTCTCCTCTTCATTGGCACACCCTCCAAATTGAGGGGAATGGGGATCGAACTCGGGGCTCACGAAGAGACACCCGGTTCTTCCACCACTCCAGTATTCATCTTATCTACCAAAAGTTAGGGCGTTTATATTGTATTCTTCAATTTCATTTATCAAATCATATTAAAAATCAATATATTTTTTTTCGTTTTTCAATTATATAATACTTTTTTTTGATACATTTATCGTTACTTATTCTCCTTCATCCACTCATAGCCCCTCGTGATTAGTTTTTAAAATATGGAAGAATTCACTCACACAAATTTAATGAATATGATGTGAATGCTCTTGCATAGTAAATGTACCAATAGTCTCTTCCTAATAATTAAAAAAATCACAATAGATTATGTTGTCGAAAATCAAGTAAAGAACAAAACAAATAACCACCCGATAATAATCAGTGTTGTAAAAGTTGGCCTACTCGGCCTTGTACTCGGCGACTACTCGGACCTCGGAACCCCTCCGAGGCGACTTTCTCCTACTCGGCCAAACTAGTCGGCGGCGGCCAACTCGGCCCTGTACTCGGGCTACTCGGCCAACTCGGGCCTGTACTCGGCCAACTCGGCCCTGTACTCAGTGGTCAAAATCAGTCATCTTCGTCCTACTCAGCCTTGTACTCGGCCTACTCGGCCTTGTACTCGGAAAAATTGAATTTTAAACATGTATCTTTAAAAAAACATGCGTATTTGACATGAATTATGCTTATTTTGATACATATATTATATCCAATAATTAATTTTCTTTATATTTACCATATTCGAGTACTCCCCGAGTACTCCGAGTACACCCAACTCCCCAGTCAGCCGACTAGGGGCCACCTAGCGACTTTTGCAACATTGATAATAATAAATGTAATTTATAAAATAATATTGTTTATATGATTTTGAAAATGTTATTGATTTCTAACATTAGTTTAATCAAGACAGTGGCGAAGATTAAAGTGAGAAACATTGCAACGTACCGATAAGACATATTTGTAAATCCGGTGACAACTAACTTATAAAATATAGATATTAATCAAAAGTGATACATATTTTACATCATGATTTTAGATTGTTTCTTTGTACTCTATTAATGAAGCTACTCAATACCACATCGTTATTAGGCGGGTGTGGGGAACGTCCCCGACCTGTGGGGATCAAGGATCGTCACAATCCGACCCTCACCTTCTGGTCCGTGCAAATCTTCCTTTCCCAGATGTTTGAGACAAGGCATTTGATTAGATTTCCGACCGTTGGGCCCATTTCAAAAGGGGGAGAGGACTAGCCAAGAAGGATCATTCCCAAACCCTTGGCTAGTCCACTACTTCGCTTAAGGATAGTCCTCACTTGTAATGATGTGGTAACGATGTGGTAGCTAGTCTTCAAACCCACCAGCTTTAGGATTTGCGTACTAAAATATATAAAAATGAATTGTTAATTATACAAATTTGTGTTTAAAAGTTATGGATAAGATGATGATGCTGAATCAGTTATAACATGTGTCGTCATTTCTGAACCGAGTAATTTGTAAATTTGCAAAACTCTTCGTCCACATATACACACGTGTATGTTTGTTTAGTTTATTGGGAAACGGGTCGGATATAGAGAGGTTGGAATTAGGGTGACAATGCCACGTGGCGATATTGAGCAGTCCAAGGAAGATCCCAGATCCGAATTTCGACCCAAAGTCCAAACCATATCTTCAATGATATTTTCAGCTCACCTCCTTTATTTAATTTGTTGTAATGTAATTATTTATTTACCATATGCTTCGTTATTACATCTCCCTCTAAAACAAATGCTACCTTGAGTCCTTGACCAAATTCACGTTGTGTGTATGTTGCAAACATCAAATGGATTAGTCTAATCGTTATGATATGTATTAACTATATGAAATTACAGGTCACGACGTACGCAGTTAAATCAGTGTAATACGTATAGGCATTGCGGTGGAATGAAATATGAAGTAAATCAAATTTATATCGTACAATTATAATATAACATATAAAAAAATCACAAAGCATGTATAGAGAAATAAGTTACATGTGCTAAAAATAGAAACCACACTTAAGACAGAAGCGTAGATCAAGTACCGATATTGTGATAAAACTTATACCGACATCGATACCGATTGTTTCGAATTCAATCTTTCCTACGGTGTGAATACTAATCTACAAATTATCGAAACATTTTTTTTTTGCTATTCAGAAAGGAGTGGCGGCGCAACTTGTTACCCGCATGCCTGCTATCTTGATGTAATTTTCTTAGTCACGAAATGAAATAAACTATTTGTCTGTTGAAAAAAAAAAATTTATTACTAATATTAAATGGAAAAAACCAAACGTTATACTCGTAAATTTTAATACCCTTGCAACATGCAAAGCTTCGCTAGTTGTCATATTTCCCATTAAAATAAAATACTTTCAATAAAACAAAAGTGTAATATGTTTGTAGAGTAAAGATCAAATACATATAGTTTTTTTGTAAGAACTGTGAGAATCAAAGGGGGTAAAAAAAATTTATTTTTTTTTTAGAATTTTTTTTTCTCATGTGCTTAAACATTCTTTCTAGATGAATAATACAAAAAAAATTAAAAAAAAAATTTTTTTTAGTGTAATTACGTCATTAATGTAAATACATTAGTTTACACTAGAGTAATTATGTAATTACTCTACACGTAATTACTCTACACCAAATTTTTTTTATTTTTTTTTATTTTTAGTTTTCAATATTATAATACATGTTTAACAATATGGGGAAAAAAAATTTTAAAAAAAAAATTTAAAAAAAATACCCTCCTTTAATTCTTACAGTTCTTACCAAAAAAAGCTATTTGTACCGGATCTTTCCTCTATGTTTGTATCATAAATGTTGGACTTTATAAACATAGTTTCAGAAAATAGAAAGAAAATTAGTGGTCCACTCCAACTCTCCAAGAATCCCTATTTGACCGTGTGACTGAACCTCTTGGTTTCGTTGTTCGAGATCTTTTGGATGTGTGTGCTGCACTTTCTTACCTCTTTCCTACCTTGTTGCAACATATCTAATTTTTTACCTTTTTTTTTTAATGCCAACAAACTCTTGGCTTATGTGGTAATCCATTTATGATGAATTCAGAATAGTTACGGGGTACTCGGTCCTTTAGGTCTATCAATTCAGAGAAAACCTGATCTATTCACTCGTTTAAAGGCACGACAGTGAATAATAAGTAAAACATGTTATCCTTCGATGCTTAATCTTGTGACCATTAGGCTTCAAATCACATATGCTTCCATTCCACTCCTTCACTAGAAGAAGCTGGGTGGTTTTTTTACCATTTTTTTTTATTTCCAACCTTTTGGTGAACATCGGATCACAAAAAAGGTTTCAACTCAGAATTTCGTCAAACCAAATCAAATATTTGACTTTGCTACATCACTTCGTCCAAAATAAGTCTTCCATTTGTTCAAGATTATATTACTGGATTATGTTCTTTTTAATATGTTTTACATTCCAAAAAAGATATTGTGTACTTAGATTTAATATATTATATTTAACACTTCAATCATTAAAATTGCATTCGTTGATATCAAACAGGTAGAATCTGCATATATATATATATTTTTTGTGTTAAATCGGATTTATGGGAACGTGTTTATCAAAACTGTGCTAACGGTAGTTTAAAAAACAATTGATTATTTTGCTCGCCTAGACAATATAGTTGTGTTGTTATAGTTAGGCTGTGTGTTGTGGTACGCGAGCAGAGCGAGCCACGTGGCTCGCGAACACGACTACAGGGTGGCGTAAGGGAGGCCGCGAGCGAGCTGGCGTGGGTGTGCTCGTATGGGTTAGTGTGGGAGGGAGAGGATAGCAATGACTCTTTTGATGGGCTGCTACCATGGGAGGTCAAGATGAGCTACAACAAGGTCAAGTGAGCAATCAGCTTCTTTTATTCGACGCCAAGTCAACGTCCTGTTGTCGTGATATGAGAGGATAGAATTTGTACTTAAGATAAGTCAAACACTTTACTTCAAATGGTATATATCTAACTTCTTCTTCAATAAAACCTTATATATGTCATATATGAGAATCCAAGATTTGGCACAAACCATATAGTTAATGATTACCCCAACTTTATTAGATCGATCATTCAGGTTTATCCACATAATTCATGAACATAAAGTAATAAAGTAACCTCAACATTAAAATGATACGAAAATGCGAGCTAGTCTTTATTCTTATGAATTAATGGATGAGATTGAAAGATGTATTTGAATTGAAATTTACACATGACAAAATGAATGAATGAGCTAGGAAGGTGAAACGTGTATAATCTACAATTGTTGACTTTTTCAACTTCCACACATTTTTAGATGTCCACAACTTTTTTATACTAAATTATTTAAATAAAAAACATACCCCCTAAAACAAGCGTTTTATCCTCTTTAATTTTCATACCCTATTATTATACTTATAAAAAATATCATTAGGTTTTATAACATGCGTAATTATCATATATAACGTGTGTAATTATCAACAAAACCATACGTGATTATGTAATTAATGAGATTACCCTTTGATCTAATGACACGTGTCACACTATTGTTCCTCCGAAGCCTTTATACATTAAGTGTACTTTTTACAGCCACTTAGGTTATAGCCTAGTGGTAGAGAGGAAATCCTCTCTTGGGTGAGGTTGTGGGAGTTCAACTCCAAGGGTAAGCAAAAAAGGGTGTAAAAAGGTGTAAAAAAGGGTGTGAAATTAGCCGTTAAAAAAAAGTGTACTTTTTACAATAACATTCCTCAAGTTTAAAACCAAAAAGAACAATAACTTTTATCATTAACCTAATTCTCAACTTGTTAGTACTCACCAAATGATTAGCCTGTTAAACAGTTGGAAGAATAAATCCTCCCAAACCAAAGGAAAAGAATAACATTACTCATTACTCATTAATCCAATAATAATAATAATCAAATAAAAATTACAACGGACAGACACGTGACAGCCAGTAGGATATCAATATCAGTTCTTATCAACCTTCTAATTAGAGTCAACCCCATCAACAACACTATCAACTCTCTTAATAACATGTCCACGTTCATGAACCCATCCCACCTATTTAAACCCTTCCACCCCTCCCATAATCCTCACTCATCACCTCACCACCATCAACAGACAAACACTTCTTCATAATATTATTAGCTCACATAATATCATCATCATCATCATGCCTTGTGAACCTACTAAATTAGGGTTCCAAGTCCCTAACATCATCTCCACTACAACCGTTTTTCCAGCTACTAAATCGACATTACCAGACCTCAAACTATCCACCTCTGATCTCCCTATGTTATCCTGCCACTACATACAGAAAGGTAATCTGTTTAAATTACCTAAAACTACCACAACCGATGATGTTCTGAGTCACTTACGTGAATCACTGTCAACAGTTTTAACCTACTTCCCCCCTCTCGCTGGCCGCTTAATAACCGACGAGAACGGTTACGTTTACATCACCTGCAACGACGCAGGCGTGCAATTCACTTACGCTAATGCAAATCAACTCACTCAACACGACATCCTTTCGCCAACTCACGTCCCTGATTTCGTCAAAACGTTTTTTTCGTTTGACGGAATGGTGAGTTACGACGGTCACTTCAACCCGCTGTTAGCGGTTCAAGTGACCGAGGTTAACGACGGCGTGTTTATCGGGTTTTCCGTTAATCACGCCGTCGTTGACGGTACCTCACTATGGAATTTTATTAACACCTTTGCTGAGGTGTCTAGAGGTGTTAAATTAATCACGAGACAACCGTGGTTTGCACGTGACTCGGTTTTAATATCTCAGGCTGTGCTTAAAGTCCCAGAAGATGGGTTAAAAGTGACATTTGACGAATTTGCCCCTCTCAATGAACGTATTTTCAGCTTTACCAGAGAATCTATATTGAAACTGAAAGCGATTACTAATAATAATAATAATATTATTACCAAGAAAGTATTAGGTTGTTACAATAACGGAGAAATTAACGCCGTTGAAGTAATGGGGAAACAAAGTAACGACGTGTTAAAACTCTCTGACGAAACGGTGACGGCGTTACTAGGTAACTGGATACGTAACGCCGTCACTGTTTCAAAACCCCAACACGAGATCTCATCCTTTCAGTCACTGTGCGCTTTATTATGGCGCGCAGTGACACGTGCTAGAAAATTCCCATCAACAAAAACGACAACGTTCCGGATGGCGGTAAATTGCCGCCATAGGTTGGAACCAAAGCTTGAACCGCGTTACTTTGGTAACGCGATTCAAAGCATTCCAACCTATGCGACCGCTGGAGATGTGCTATCGCACGATCTCCAGTGGTGCGCAGAACAGCTAAATAAAAATGTTTTAGCTCACGACGACAAAATGGTACGTCGTTTTGTGTACAATTGGGAGCAGGACCCACGGTGCTTCCCGTTAGGGAACTTTGATGGAGCCATGTTGACGATGGGGAGTTCGCCGAGGTTTCCGATGTATGATAATGATTTCGGGTGGGGAAAACCGGTGGCGGTGAGGAGCGGGAGGGCGAATAAGTTCGACGGGAAGATATCGGCTTTTCCGGGGAGGGAAGGGGGTGGGAGTGTGGATTTGGAGGTGGTTTTGTCGCCGGAGACAATGGCGGAGTTGGAAATGGACGAGGAGTTCATGCAGTATGTTACACGGGTGTGTTGATGGTGGTGGTGGTTGATTTGTCTGTTTGTGAAGTGAAGTGGTGTGTTTTTTAGTTAATGTAAGATGTAATATAATGATGTTAATTTATCGATCTGCTTGTAATTTAAGTTCTAATTTGATGATATTAATTAGTTTATTGTGTTTTCGATAACACCATGCGTACTGAAGAAGTGAAAGGGGGTTAAATGCTCCATTCTGGCATGAAATACTTAGCCTCTAATTGAGCGTGAATTTCTTGAAATATGTGTTGGCCAATGAAAAAGAGGCAGGGGCTTCAAATATTAACACCACTATTGTTGTTCTAATACTCTAATGGATATCTTGTTATCGAAACAAAAGTTTGAAGGCTTCATGTGTTAAAAGACAAAAGTTTTTATTTTAAATTGTTCGCTTAATTAACATAGTGTTTTTATTATCACTCTTCCTGTTAATAAACATGTGTAATTAAGTGTAAAGAGTTAAGACTTTAATAATACGATAACCAGATGTTTAGTTCTTGGAGTATGGTATAAGACTTTTTTAAGTTAAGGATAATAATCATGTGTGTTGTATATTTTTAGTAACCTCGGAAATAATCATTTTAAGAATAAGGAGATACGTGTACTTTATTTGTTTGATGGCTTTAAGGGTTGATGTTTATTGATATTGAGTTAGTGACATACAACACACAACACAATGAGTTTTCTAAACATGTTAAAGTGGTGGGGTTTTGTTAAGACATGTGTCTTAAATTGAGATCTATATGATATACAATTTTTATTGGAAAAGTTAAAGAAATCAGACATTAGAGGGAAAGAGTGCGGTCGGTGAGAGCTAGTGAGCTACCCGTCCCGGGTAGAAAATGGGGAGTTCTCATCATTCTCGGCTAAGGTTGAAAACCATTTAAAATAACTAAAGTTTTGAATATAATTTTTTTTTTTAACTTACAAAATAACTTTGTTTTAGAGAATTATGAGAAAATAGGACCACGCCGTATACTCTAGAGATTATTGGGAAAATATTGATGTTGCATACGGGCTAATATGGGGAGTATGCCGCGACTCCCTCTTCTTATGACCCAATTTTGCTTTGCAAATTGCAATATGTGAGACAACATGAATGATCATGTTGATATCCACCTGAAATGAGTTTTATTGTAAATCATTGATGTTAAGTTTATAGATTTGTTCTAAAGATAAAGACATTAAGATTTGAAGAGATCTTGAATAGTCTTTAGAGGTGTGGCTAGATTTAGGCATGTGGGGGAATGCTCAACCGCCCAAAATCTCCACTTTTGATGGTCTAAAAATCTTTATTTGGTATAATATACTTGATAATATCAGATTGAAGGTCAAGAAGTTATACATACTTCAACAATATTTAAATAACACTCAAACAAACAAGCATAAGAGCACCCACAACATCAAGTGTCTACCAAAGTTGTCACATAACATTCCAAACATTCTTTAAAACACTCGATTTTTCTCACCACATTAAACCTCCACACCTACCTACTTCTAGGTCCGCTACCAATCCGCACTTACAAACCTCAATTCCGGACATCTATCCCACATCAGCGTCCGGTTTATGTCTTGTCCACTAGCAGCGGAGACCTCGCCACATAAGCATCGTTGTAGATGCTCTGCTCTAATACGTAGAATAGTAAATTTATCTTCTAATAGATATAGGGGCGGACATAGGGAAGAAGCAGTGGTTGCGGACGTTGCGGCTCAACTTCGCGCGCCTAGTGGAAAATTAGTGGAAATTTTGTTTTTTTTTTAATGAAATTTGGAAAACGTTGCTGCTAAAATGAAAAAAATGAAAGACGTTACTACTGATTTTGTGGCCTAGATCCGCCACTGAATAGATACATGTTTATTCTGTTAGTCTTCAGATATTTTTTTAAAGATCAATAGTACGAAATTAATGAGTAAAATAAATCTTTAAAAACTAACATTTATACACGTTTCAAAATAGTAAATAATTTTAATTATTCAAAAACTTCATCCAAAAACTTCCAAATCATTCATTTTCTTATTCATTACTTTATTAATAACCAAACAATACTATTCAATAAAGCCCACTTAAAGCTTTTCGTGGGCCTGGAGCATTACTTTATAATAATAGCTAGTATTATTTAAATGATTTACAATGGTAACATTATTGGTGAGACTAATGATACTTAACAAATAGCATCGGTGTGGCGGATCTTGAACCAAACACATTGTAGGTTCGGGTTCAACCTAGGTGGGTCGGACTTAATACATATACAAATTTTTGGAAATTTTCGGTAAAAAAAATCCGAAATCGGGTATTAAAAAACACCGGAACTTGAACCGAAAAAAAATTTCCGAAATCGGGTATTAAAAAAACTTGTTTTTTTATACCCGGAACCGTACCCGACCCTACCCGCCGGGTATGCATAGGGTATAGATTTTTATGTAAAAAACGGACCCGATTTATACCTAGTTTTTTTTAATATCCGGAACCGGGTCACTTCGTGATTTAAGAGGGGTTGCCATTTAACTATTTTGACAACATACCCGGAACCGGGTATTGAAAAAACCGGAACTGGTATGGTTTTTTATGCTTGGAACCGGAACTAGAACCGGTTCTTTCAATACCTAGTCGAAGTGATACCCGACTTTAATCAAAACCGGTTACATATCCGAAACTAGGTATTGAAAAACCCGGTTTGTACATCTCTGGTTAGTAACACACAGAATTATAGAAATGAATATTATTATGTTTGGGCTTAAACTGATCTATGTTATCCAAACCAGTTGAGATTCACATTTCAGAATCTAAGCTCAAATCCCTATAAAGTCAATAGCTTTCCAAACAGTCAATCTACACAAAACCAAAGTTGATCCAGGTTATGAACTGTTTGATATTCTTTTTTGAGGTAAATGTATTGATACCCATATCCATATCCATATTTCATTGCTATTTGCATATAAACTGTTCGACGAAATGCCCCAGTGAAGTTTTGTGTCTTAACAAAGGATTATTATTATTGTTCTTGATCAGGTGTTTTGATAATGAAAAGGTTGGATCAAAGAATCCAATCAAATTTGTTTTTGTGATTGTTTCAGTTGCTTGCTTTTTTGTTTTGATCCTTTCAGTTTATAGACTGCCAGATGTATCAGTTAGTAATAATGGTTTCAAGAATTCATTCAAGCACAAGAAAATTAGCAAAATTTTAAATAATAGTGACATGATTGGAAAGTTTGGTGAGATGATGATTGAAATGTTGCCTCAAGATCTTTCATTTACAATGTTTGTTCCATCGGAAGCCGCGTTTGAGCGCGATTTGAAACTAAGGGTAAATGATAGTTTAGTAGGGGAGAGAGTAAATGATACATATGCAATACTTACGCGTGTTTTGAGCTTCACGGTTGTACCGTGGAAGATTCTTTCTGAATCTTTATCGTATAGCGAAGAGATGGTTTGTGATTCTTTGTCTGGTTTGAAGCTACATGTGTTAAAAGATGGAGATAAGATGATTCTTGTTAATGGTGTTGGGTCATCACGGGTGGATTTGCGGATAGGGGAGATTGTTGTTCATGTTATGGATAGGGTGATTATGGAGGCGGAGTTTGAGCAGTCTGTTCGGTCTGATGATGGTGATGAGGATGAAGATTGATTCAAAGCCATCTTATGAATGCGATTCTCGGGTTGAATTATGACCAAGTTTAGGCTATATGATGGCTGCAATATATGTAAGCAGGTTGCAAGTCTGAGATATGGTTTTTACTTTTTACACATGGAGCTTTATAGCGACTTCGTGCTCAACAGTACTGGTATTGTTTCCCTCACTCGTACAGGAGTAGCAGGCTATATTGACAAAATTTCTGATTAAGAATATCAACCATTGTGGCATTTATTTAGTTATCCCTTATCATGGTTGGTTTTCTCATGTAGTTTATTAGAACAAGTTAAGGTGGTTGGTTTACTTGTAACATTTATGTAAAACAGGTGAATGTGTTCAACATCAATTGAGAAAGGAACAAAATTTTCAAACCGATATAATTTCTCCTTAGTTTAGTTTAGTTTAGAATCTTTAGATTAGCTAAGTTTTGTTTTTTGTTACTGATCTTGCTTATTTATGCTACTGTTCTCGTACACTTATGTCCTTAAAGCTTCTGTTAGTGGCTTCAATGTAGCTGTTTTAAAGTTTAGTTTATCTTCATACCATTTCCCCGTAAGTCTGTTTTTTATGCTGCCCTTGGTGGTGGTGTTATTTTAAGTTGTCTACTATGCTCACACCAAGAGTCTTGGTCATATGGACTGTCGGGGCTCTGGTGGACTTGTTATGGTCTATACATGAGGTGGTAGTTGTTTTTCTTTGGACAGCAGGTTGTGTTTCTTGCTTGGTGTTTTAGCGATTGCTATATTTTGTGCTTGTAGATCAGTTTGATGTGTGTGCCATTTAGGTACTTGATGTTTTTCTTTCTTTTTTGTTTGGTTTTAGAGGATAGTTCAAATTGAATTAATGAGCCATCATGAAAGATTTTGCAGAAGGAAGAATCAGCAAACGATTATTGCTCGAGTAGCTAATGAGCAGGGACTCTTTGTATTTATCCATAGAAACTAGTCATTCAAGTGATGATCTAATCAGTCATTTAGATTTTAAAGTTTATCTTATTAGTTTTTAGAGTGATTATTCACGGATGCTAACTACTAAGTTCACATCTTTAAGGCTCCTTTTGTATTTAAACCCTTGAATGATCAATAAAATTGTGAGACTGTTTCGACTTATTTTATTTACCTTTGTTTGGCTCTTTTCTGGCCTTGTTCTTTGTCCTGCTTTCTTCTTTTCTGCTTCAGCATTCGGCTCTTTCTTGGCAATTCTCAGCGCTGTTTCTACATTCGGCCATTTTGATCATTTTCAACTTGAACACGGTGGAGTTTCTGCTTGTCCGTCCGTAGCTTGTGGCTTTGAAACCCTATAAAGACCATTCTTGCTTTTGATCTTCCTATAAAAGCTAAACTGGGAAGATATTTCTATATCTGATCGGTATTGGTACTAGGCGTTGACTTGGATAATTCAGTCAATACTGGCTTCTTAGTTTTAAGCGGGTCGACCACACCTAAACAACCAGAGTGCCACTGCAGCTAAGTTACAGACCATAATCTGATGTGAAAGTGCGGAGCGCTCCTTCATTTAGTCATGAAGACTTGTGATAAAATGTAATGTTGCATATATTTTATGTAGTCTTAGTAAGGTAAACGGATTCGAAAAAGGGTTTACAAATTACAAGTACGAAATCGCAAATGTTATCAACTCCCTAGCCATAAGAAAAAGGTCACCCTTCAAAAGGGTTTTGCATGCCAGTCCTGGACAAATGAGCGTAGATGAGGAGTGTAACGTGACTTCTAGACGACATAAATCTGTTTTGATCTTCTCTCGCAGTCAATCAGATTTCACAATAGAACCAAACTCTCTAAACAGATGTATGCATAGTAATTCAAGGCCCACACATGTTAAAAATAAATTGTTATAACACTGACAAAACCCGACATCTAAAGTAAAATCCAAAAAGAATTTAGTAAAGTGGATGAATATCAGTTGCAGCATATAATCTGGCATTTTACATGTCTGAAACCGCATTAAAAACATTTCCTAACAAAACCAACCTCACAGATTTCACAAGTTCTTGCGCACCAGCAATTGAGTAAAAACTCTTCTTGGCAGAAAAAACGAAGACAAGATTTGGTTTACAGGATTTGGGCAGCAGTGTTCAATTTCTCTGCTAAGCTGAGTTGTGTTCTTGTAATGCTTGACAAGTATAGTAACAGCAATTGGTCCTACAACATAGCAAAAACACATCATCAACAACATATTGCAAAAAATTTCAACTGCTCATTTATATCTTTTTATTACAAAATCAAATCTTCAACTAATGAAGGGTAGTTTTTGTGTTTATATTTCGTTACCTGTAGACTATCATTCACAAGCTTATCAAAAGCAGATGGTGATATCTTTGGAATGGAGGCTACACTATCTGAAATAAATCTTCCAATGGTGTTATCTGGTGCCACACGCCCTTCCTGGAAGGATTAAAAGAGACGTTTAAGTAATAATAAAAAAACATTTGCAATGATTAAGATTGGTACAGAACTAATCTCACCACCACATCATCAACATATTTGTAGGTATCATCAATTAATGCTAGCAGTCGTTCCATTGTAGCTTCCATTCCTTCCATATCAGTCGGAGTTTGTCCACTGCTGTGGTCTTGAGGATGTCAACTACAATCATAAATGCCATATTTTGGGTTAATTATCCGAATGTTTTAAGTACGTTTGCATTCCTATTTACTAAACGAAAGTTGTATTATAAACACGCACATCCAATACGCTCAGCTTCAACCATACGCAGATCCAAAGGTATTTCTTGAAACTGAGCAGCGAGTTGCTGATCTCCCAAAGACAAGTTAACAGAGACAAAAGCCTTAATGGAAGCCTCCCCATTTGTGAATCCAGTATCAACTGTAAGATGAACAGGGTTTGCAACTTGTCTAGAATAAAACTCATGAATAAGAGCACTGCCACCCGTTACACCAAATCCAGTTGAAAACCTACGGAAACGTTGATGTAAAACTATCAAGTTACTGAAACTGCTCTATTAACGGCACGAAGTTAATAAGATGAAACACATGTAGAGTACTCAAACCATAAACGTTTTCAAACTTTTGACAGGTCAGATCCTATTCGACTACTCCAGCAGTTGCACATGTTTTAGAGCAGGGATCTGAAACTTAAAATGAATTTTGGGTGCTATAATTAAGATGAGACTGTTAACGTAACATATGATCGTAAACCAATCCCTACACCTCTCAGTATCAGATAGTAACAAATACTGGGCTCCTTTATTTTGCTAAACTAGGACAATTTTGAAAATAATTCGTCTTTCTTTTGTGTTAAGTCAAAGAGGGGAAGTGTCATAGCTGCTCGATGTCGGGGTTCCTTATTTCTTTAGGTTCACAGTTCACCTAATGTATATGATTATTTTAAAGCCATTCGTCTATCTGAAGCTTCACCTACATTGTGCTGATGCTATTCAAGGCAGTTTAAAGCTTCTATAACAAGCAAAACTTAAACTTGTATGATTAGGTTGCAACTGGCTAGTCCAGAGAACGTAGATGATATGAAATGCCCCGATTGTCCACCAACCACAGCATGAACGCCACACGTTATATCCATATTTTCTTGGTAGGATTTTATTCAAACAGCATGAATAAAAATGTTCTAAATCTCGGTAATCTCAAACTATCGATTGACAATTCAGTTTACTAATAATTACCATTATCAGGTTGCCATCTATTATCATTCCAGACAGTAGCATAAAGCAATTAACTAAATTGCATACCATAAGTCATAATAATTACAAAAATTTAATATATTAACAAGAAGATC
Source organism: Ambrosia x helenae (assembly GCA_030844895.1). Taxonomy (NCBI): domain Eukaryota; kingdom Viridiplantae; phylum Streptophyta; class Magnoliopsida; order Asterales; family Asteraceae; genus Ambrosia; species Ambrosia x helenae. The sequence continues at coordinate 73,962 of JAUTDX010000807.1, forward strand.
ACATGTCTCACTCGTAATATTTACAATTATAGCAAGATATCACATATCATAACTCACAACTCGTAAGTCGTAACAATAACAATATCATTCGAGCAAGCGAGCAGAGGAATATTAAACCAATACTAAGCCTCTAAGTACCTACTTAACCGTCCAAAAAAACTAAGCAAAATAATAATAATAATAATAATAATAATAATAATAATAATAATAATAATAATAAACTATTCAAATTAGCAGTAAATTAACATAAACATAATTCAACCAACTAATGACTACAATTGTGCAAATTAACAGTACAATAAAATAAAAATGAAAAATTACCATCCAACAATAACTTCTTTTGGATTAACCTTCTGATGAGAGGCCAACATATTGTGATGATAATCTATATCCAAAGCAACCTTCCAACATTATACAAACAAATCGTCATTAAAAAATGATTGAAAACAAAAACAAACAATAGACACGTCAGCAAACCTGATCAGACGATTCGTTATGAGGAACGACATACGAATTACGAACATCAACAGTGCCGTCAGAGAGAACAGATCCGAGAAGAGTTCCGATGACGCGTTCAGCTTGGTCAGGTCGCCGGACAAAGCAATCGCAGATGTTGAAGATAACCAGAGGATGTACCTTGGCTGACAAGCTACTGGATAGTGGAAAGAACTGCAACACTGTTTGTTCAGACGACGCCATGGCGCAGGTTAGCCGGACGGTTGATAAAGTGCGCCGGTTAAGCTAGGGTTTGGAAAGGAAAAGAAATGTTAGGAACAGAGAGATGGAGGCTATATATGATTGGGTTGGGCTTTAAAATCTAATCTAAGGCCCAAATAGGTAACTTACAATACTTGGTTTTTTAAAGGTTGAACCCATACTTCTGTTCCCGAGTTTATCGAAGGATTGAAAAAAAGCGAAAAGAAATGGAGAGGAGGTGTAAGTCCCGATCTTCTTCAGGTATCAAACAAAACCCCAATCGAGTGTGGAAAGTGGAAACAAGATTGTTTTCTTTAATGAAACTCTGGAACACAAAATTGTTTTCTTTTCCTTTCCACTTCCTTTCCTTCCTTCCATTAGTTAACTCGGGAACATAGTGTAGACAATCCGATGTGGAGGCATTAAGATGGTCGTGGGACTATCAACTGGGTGGAGGGACGTAGGCATCGCCCCTCATGGGCCTCATTTCTCTTTTCATTTGTTGTTTTCTATATGGTGATGAATGATGGGGTGATGTGGAGGATCTTCACCACACGAGTGTATGAAAATGTGGAGGATGGTTATGGAGTGGAGGCTCATCACCACACCAGTTAGCCTTAATAAGTGATGATATCAGCTCTTCAGCATGTCTGTGTCAAGCAATTAACTTTGGTGTCTTGTTGGAGTATTTAGCGTGCTAGGGAACAAGTGCATGTTCTCCAATGAACCGGTGAATATTGATAAATTGGATGAGATTGAATTTCTTCGTTTTCTTTGCATTAGCAATCGGTCCAAATCCTTGTATCTTGATTGGACCAAGTGAAAGTGTTTGTTGTTGCTGCTTGTGTATGTCTTTGCTAGTCGTTAAAAAAAAACCCTTATTCAACCTTGTCCCGTTCAGGCCTATAATTTTTATTTTTTCTGTAATCGTGCGACGTTAACCAAAAAAGCAACAACTTATATATAAACAAATTGATGTAAAATATAATTTACTTTTGATGAGCCGATAAAACTATAACTTCGGCTAAAAATAATTGGTACAGATCATGCTATAGGTTTATTAAAATATACTAGCAGGTAAAAGATAAGTAAATTTATGATACGAAATGAACACATTATACAACTTAAAGAAAATATATCTTATTTATTAATACTTTTCCTAACAACTTAAAAGAAAATAATTTAAATTACTGTGATGAATTTATTAGGGCTGGCATAACATGTTACACGAATTTGTTAAGACACGAACACGAAACATGTAAACATGAACACGACACAAAATCTAATCATGTCATTTTTTCAAACACGAACATGAACCTGTGTATAAGAGGTTAACACGATAAAAAACACCTAGTAAAACAGGTTAACACGACAAGACACCATAAGACACGACAAGACATGATAAGAAACACGATAAGACATGATAAGACGTGTTAAGACACGAACACGAAATAGGTAAACACGAACACGACATGAAAATAAACAGGTCTTAACGTGTCGACCTATTATAAACACGAAACCTGTTAAAACCAAACACAAAACCTGTTAAAATCGTGTAGATTCGTATCAGGTTATCGTATTCGTGTTTAAATTGTCAGCCCTAGAATTTATAGAAAGGGTACCACATATTTGAAAAGGAGAACACAAAAAAACACTTGTTGCGTAGAGAAAAATATACAACTTACAACTTACAACTTACAACATACGACAATACAAGATAAGCCCACAAAACACTTCCAGGGGCCCAACACACATTCAATCCACTTAAAATGGGATTTGATTATTAGCAAAATAAAAAAGGGAAACCACTATGGCACTATCTAATATAAAATAGATACATGAAAACATTTTAGGTCATGTTCTTCATTTGCTCTTGAATGGCATGGCTCTGATGACGACTTGATGGTAAAGTGCTGCTAATGCTGCCCCAATGAATGGTCCTACCCAGAACACCCACTGTCCACACATACAACACAATCTATTATTATCACCAAATTCATATCAAATGTGTGTAATATTAAGAATTGGTACAACACTTACATGATCATTCCATGCGTGATCCTGGTTGAAGATAATGGCAGCACCTAAACTCCTAGCTGGGTTAATTCCAGTTCCGGTGATTGGGATAGTCGCCAAGTGGACTAGAAACACCGCAAACCGATTGGCAAAGGGGCCAACAGCTGAAATATAAACAAAAATTCCATACCCAAGTTATTCTTCTGTATTTCGTCTTAAAATTAGTAATAGGTGAATTTAGGAGTGTAACGAGCCAGTCTTGAGACTGAGCTCGACTTGGCGCTAGGCACGAGTTTGTTTAATTTATAAGAGTTCGAGTTTGAGCTCTTTTTAAAGCTCGTGAGTAGTTTTTCAAGCATAAATCGCTTCGTTTATTATTAATTAATTCATGTTATTCATAATTAATTTTACATTATAATATAATGTATGTTGTTTAAGTTATTTTTAGTTTAATTGTAGTTTTATATACCATAATTATTATTATTATAAAAAATATGTGTCCTTTATGTTACAGTAAAATTATATAAATAATAGGCTCGTTTAGGATCACGAGCTAGCTTGAGCTCTTTTAAACTTGGCTCGATGTCGATCTCGAGAGTCGAAACTGATAAACTATCAAAGGATGGGAAATGTCTGTACCGGAACGTGAGAGTCACGGGCACTGCGTTTGGCATCGGTGGCGGAGAAAACGGTGTAAACAAGAACAAATGTTCCAACGATTTCAGCACCAAGGCCTGAGCCTTTGGTGTAACCGTGGGCAACCGTGTTGGCGCCACCACCTAATAATTTGTATTGAGTGCTACCTTCGAACCCTTTAACGACGCCTGCACCGCATATCGCACCAAGGCACTGCATTACCATGTAATATATTGCTCTTGTTAATGACAACTTTCTCGCCAAAAACAGCCCAAATGTCACCGCCGGATTGATATGTCCACCTGAAATTGAGCAGATAATTAGTCCTAAAATATTTTTTTTAACACAAGGTTGGAGGGTATCCACTAAACTTTAGTTGTTCATCCTAGACACCACCTCAACTTCACATAAGGTTTTCTACGAGTCCCCGAAACTCCAATTTTGGAGGGCATCCGCCAAATACCAAAATACATGTGAATGAAGTCACAAAATTCGGTAAGAGAATCGGGGTCGCCACAAAATTAAGCTCGGTGCCAAAAATCAGGGACATTTTGGACAGGACGACGTTCATGTATGAAGCCAGCACGTCCCGAATGCCATATTGTGTACCCTAAACATGCATGGCTAGATGTAACTTTACCTATCAAGCTCAAATAGACCCGTAAGTAGACTTGATGAATACCTAATATTTAAGATTTTTATTTGTTGTTTCAAAAATATCTATACAATAGTTTACTATTAGTATAATACTTACCTATTCATAGGCAAATGTCTGACTGATTCGGCGATTCAGACATTTGCTCGCGAAACAAACAGTCTGAATAAACTATGTCTGAATGATACAAACATCTATTCCAATAAGAGCTCATCCAAAGCGGAAACAAACAGCCCCTTAGTAAATGAAATAAAGAATATATATAGTAAACCAGGCGAGCCGAACTCGAAACTCAAGTTTTAGAAATGACGGAAATCAACTGAGCTCAAGCTTAAAAGGTATTGAGCATTCATGAGCAAGCTCGAGCTATAAAATTAATGTCATAAACAAGCTGTGCTTGAAGTTAAACGAACTCAGATTAAGGGGTTGTTTGGCAACTTCTAAATAGGTAAGTGCTAAACCAGTAAAAAGTCGTCTAAACCATTCAGACTCTCTATAATGTGTAACTAATTTAATAAACTATGTCTGATTGATTTAGACATCTGTGCACAGTGAGAGTCAAATAAGTGAATAACTAATTAAATCCTCTTAAACTAATTACTCCAATTAATCAACATTCAAATAATAACTAGAAACTTAAAGCTATAGCTATCATCAAAATACCTGAGATTCCGGCAGTACAATAAACGAGTGCGAAAATCATGCCACCAAACGCCCACGCAATCCCTTGAATCCCAACAGTCCCACATTTAGTCGGCGACTTAACCACTCCCATAACCGTCAAAACAGTAACATACAGAAACAAAAACGTAGCAATAAACTCAGCAATCCCAGCTCTATAAAACGACCAAGACGACAACTCCGACGCCTCAAACAACGGCGCCGGTGGTGGCTCTTGGTAGTCCTTATCGGGCACCTGAGCCGCCGTCCCGATTGGTTGTCTTTCACGGTACTTGTTTGCTCCCAATCTAACATCCTCTTCCTTTCCCTCCATTATTTGTTAACTAATAATAACAATAACAATGATAATATTATTATTATTATTATCTGTTGCTGGAAAGTTGTATCAGTGGTGGTGGTGAGAGTGTGGTTATATAGTTCTCTGTATAGGTGGTGGTGGTGGTGGGGTATAGACGTATAGTGAAGAACAAAATGTGTATTATTATTATCACTATTATATGACATTATGACCGTCCAGACCATAATAATGGAAGTGTGAAGTCGTTTATTACTGCATGTGGACAACAACGTATGTATCGGTCGGTTAACATCTACATGAATATATAGTATTGTATTAGGTGGCGAAATGTAGGCCACACACGTGTCCAGAGACGAACGAGTGGTTGTTTGATGATGATGACTCATGCACCGCCCCATAATCCGGTTTTAGATTCTTGTTGTCTGGTATCCACTTGTTATTTTTATAAATTTAGGGAAATGATGATTTAATACATCCATATATCTTGAGACGAAGCTTGATTCGTCAATTCCGGGGGAAAATCTCAAATTTTTTAGGTCGGTAGAGGCAAATTGACGGAGGCCGGACTTAACCCAAACTAAATTTACCTACGAAAAATCGCAAATTTCCACTACTACGCCAAAAAACAGGGGGGTCAGGCCACCCCTGGCCCTAAGAATGCTTCGTCCTTGCATATATCATTACTTTAATGAGATAAATGGGCTTTTTTTATTTAATTTTTAGGATATGGATAAGAATTCGGATGTGAATACTCTTAGGCTAATAAGTTTGATACATGATTCATATTCTAATGTTGTAGAGACCGAATACAAAAACATGAGAGGCATTTAGCTCACTCTAATGGGAGCATCGTTCAAAAACAAAAATAATAATGTCGTGGGAGTGATGTATGTGTCATAAGGAATTTATGTGTCAAGTAGTGTGTAGTGAGAGGTTTGATGGCACGAACGTGGCCATGTATACCTTAAGTTGCTAATCCTTCTAGGTTAAGGTCACTCTTCATAGGAAGGAAACCATAGTAAGTGTCCTCATGATTATATGTATAAAAAATGTTATTGCAAACATGTAAAAAAATAATTTGACCAATAAAGTTGACTTGATTTGTAAATGATCAAGAGCTCCGTCATTTTCATCCTCGGCTCATTATTTATACCGAGATTTAGATGAACAAATCACGTATTAACAACTTTCATTCTAGTGTAATTTCTATTTTCTTAAGAGTTATTGATATAATAACTTAGTATTGTTTCAAGAACTGACTCAGAAATTGATTCATTATAATTTAGGCTTCTAAATACAGGTCTTTTTAAACAAAGATTACGGGAAAATGGCCAAAATAGCCCGTTGACCGTGTGTTTTTTCAAGAATAACCCTCTCCCCCCTCTTTGAAGAGACGGGACAACGGCTCCCAACGAGCCTGAACCGTCTCCGAGAGCCTTTGGTTTTACATCCAATGGCCAACCAACACGTGGCGTCTCTCATCCCGAGGCTGTCAACCGTCTCTTTCCAGACGGGTCAGAATTCAACGTCTCTCTCTCCAGACGGGGCACATTTCCCCATGCCGGCTGGCCTTCGGTTCAACCGTCTCTCAAGACGGGTCACATTTCCCCACGAGGACTCGCCGTCTCCCGAGACGTCTCGGGTATCGTCGTCTCCGGTGAGTCCCGATGATTAGTCCGACGCTTCGGTTGTCCAGCTCAGCCCTATAAATACCTTTCTCAGTCACAAACTCCGTCCCATTCCCGTCAGACTATCACCCCACCACCGTCTAACACTATCACCACCACCACCACCACACCACCACCACCGTCCACCACCACAGTCTAATTCATTCAAATGGCACCGCAACGATGGACCGAAGAACATGAAATTGCACTGATTGCAGCATGGCGCCATGTCGAAGAAAGCACCCACCAAACCAACAAATGGTTCCGTATATTGCACGAGTACAATCGGCTGGTTGGAGGGTCAGACCGAACAACCGAGTCTCTTAGCCGGAAGTTGACCGATTTGACCACGAAGTGTCAAATCTTCAACGGGTACCACAACCGGACACTTCAGGTGGTACCCTCTGACATGCCCGAAGACGCGGCAATTAGATACACAAAAAGACAGTATTAATCCATGAGCGCAAAGAATTTAAACATGTGTCTGCCTGGCAAATGATGAGGGATCGTCTTAACGTGTAGTTTAAAAAACATTTGTAATCGAATTAATTTTATTAATGCAATGAATGTTTATTTATGTTTTTTTTATATAAAAGTAAATATTTCATTAAACAAACTATACTATTACAACAACAATAAACAACCTATACTATTACAACGACGGACGCAGGGTTACATAGATATTACTTCCTAAATTTACTTGCTAAGAACTTTGTTTGAATGGAGTATGTGCGTTACATAGACAAAGAACTCTTCTTGCAAATAAAATAGACCACCACATCATCGAAGCATTCTACACGGGTTAACCCACGCGCAGATGCAACAACAATCCAAGTAGCCGTACGCAGATGAAACACAATCCAAGTAATCAGACAATATTTTCGTAAGCCGGTAGGCTTCGGTTGGGAAAGCAAAAAACGTCATTGGTTTGGAAGATGAAAGGTTTGGGAAGGGCGGTGGGTGCAAATTTTGTTAAGTGAATTGGCGTATTTATATACACTCGTGAGACGGTTCAGACGGTAGCCCAAAACGGCTTGAGACGACTTGGGGGTTCTGACCCGTCTGGAGAGAGACGGTTGAAATGTGACCCGTCTGGAGAGAGACGGTTGACAGCCTCGGGATCAGAGACGCCACGTGTTGGTTGGCCATTGGATGTAAAACCAAAGGCTCTCGGAGACGGTTCAGGCTCGTTGGGAGCCGTGACCCGTCTCTCCAAAGAGAGGGGAGAGGGTTATTCTTGCAAAACACACGGTCAACGGGCTATTTTGGCCATTTGGGCTTAATAAATTTTACCAAAATGTAAAGTTGGGCTCTGCCAAAATGTAAAGTGGTCTAAAACTCTCAAGGATACATCTCTAGAGTCTAGTCTGAGTAGTCTCTACCAAAATGTAAAGTTGGGCTCTGCCGCTGTGGATCCCTAAATTTGGGCTTAATAAAAAACTGTACCCAAAATGCAAAGTTGGGATATGGATCTCCAAATTTGGGCTTAATCAATAACTTTGGTCCCTTTGGAGCTAACAATAACAAAGCCTGATCAGTGAAATAAATAAATTTTACATATGTATGTTGTTCAATATTTATATTTTATATATATGTTAAACTTCTATTGTATTGAGAAGTATATCGTTACTTAATTTACTAGTCATAACATGAATACTTTTGATCAAACTAACCTTGAACAATAATCGGGTCAATTATGGACGTCTTTTTACATGTGACATCAAAGACAATGCAAAAACTAATATTCAATTAAATGGAAAAAAGATAAGATTTATATAGAAAAATTCCACAAAATATGTACAAAAAAAATAATCAAATTTCAATATCACGTGCATGAAAGTCTTTAAAATGGTATTGTATGAAAAAAAAAAAAAAAAAAAAAAACCTTGTGTATATGGTTAAAGATAAGAGGTATTTTAGATTACCTTATCTTATCGTTAAGGGAAATGGAATTTAATAATCCCAACTTTGAGGGGTTGGAAGGCAACAGTCCCAACTTGAAAATTGTAACACAGCAGTCCCAACTTGTCAACATTTTTATTCTAGTGGTCCCAGACTTAACTCAGTTAAAAAACTCTGTTAAGTGCCACGTGGGCATCCCACGTGGCAAGCCTATGTGTCAAAAAAGTTGTATCTGTAAAAAAAAAAGGGTGGGGCCCACATGTTTTAATCAAATATAATTATTTTTCAATTAAAAAAAACGAGGTGGGGCCCACATGTTTTAATCATATATACACACATATACAATAGTTGTCTTCCTCACCTGAACTCACCACCACCACCACCACCACCACCAACCACCACCAACACCAACACCAACACCAACACCTTCCTCTGTCTACCTCCCTTCTCCTCCTCTGTCTACATCATCTGAAGAACAAGAATACGAAAACCCCCAATTCACAAACCCTAATTCTAACCTGCCACCACCGTCATCTTCACCACCACCTTCAAATCGAACCCAATCACAAACCTCTGTACCAATGATAACCTTTATCTATAATGGACCTTGTTAAGACCCGACAGAGAGAGAAAGAGACATCAGAGGAGAGAGAGGGAGAACCGAGTGAGAGAAAGAGAGTCGGGTAGAGAGAGGAAGAGACGCAGAGGAGGAAGAGGAAGACGAAGACAGTGACGGCGACGACTGGAGCTAGGGTTCCGATTAGGGTTCCGAGCAAACCAGGTGTAAAAGATCCCTGATTCTTGTTCCGAGCAAACTAGGGTTCCGGTGGTGGATGAAGGTACCAGAGGAGGAAAACGAAGACACCACCACCGTCTCTCTCTCTCTCAGCTCTTTCTCTCTCTGTATATGTGTATATATATTGTATATGTGTGTAGTTGGTTGTGGTGGCAGGTGGTTGGTGGTGATGGTTGTGGTGGTGGTTGGTGGTGATGGTTGTGTGGTGGTGGTGGGTGGGTTATCAGATAGAGAGAATATATGTGTGTGTTTTATGTATACAATATATATATATATATATATATATATATATATATATATATATATATATAGGGAATGGATATAAAGAAAACCCTTCTTATTTGGTAAACTCTGGAAACTCTGACTTCCCAATATTTTTTTTTTTTGAAAAAAATAGGGCAAGTAATATACATGATTTTAAGCATTTTGGGCCAAAAAAATAAAAAAGCGCCGAGTATTTTTTTTTAAAAAATAAAATAAAATTTTGACTAACACATGTTAAGCGCTAATAACAGGTGTTAACAATGTGTTAACTATATGTAAACAGTAGACGTTTTTTATTTTTTAAAAAAAAACGTTCGGCGCTTTTTCGATTTTTTTGGCTCAAAATGCTTAAAAAAATGTATATTACATACCCTATTTTTTTCAAAAAAAAAATGTTGGGAAGTCAGAGTTTCCAGAGTTTACCAAATAAGGAGGGTTTCCTCCATATACTTTACCTATATATATATATATATATATATATATAATATATATATATATATATATATATATATTGATAAAAAAAACTTAAATAAAAAAAAAGACACTTTCATTGTGGGCCCATATGTTTTTTTGCCAAGTGGGACAAATTGGCCACGTCAGACGCCACGTGGCAGTCCACGTCATTACTTAACAGAAAAACTGCTGTGGGACCACTAGAATAAAAATGTTGACAAGTTAGGACTGCTGTGTTACAATTTTCAAGTTGGGACTGTTGCCTTACAACCCCCCAAAGTTGGGATTATTAAATTCCATTTCCCCTATCGTTAAATACAAAACCCTTAACAATCTCAACACGTTCATGTACATAAAATCAGTTGTAACATAACTACATAAGCTCCCCTTTGGTTTCATCAATCGAGCCATCTTCCCTTATTATCATCAATTTATCATTGATTCGCCCTTTGGTTTCGCAAACCACAAGGTTTAACTAGAATATCATGATCGAATTTGCCAAGCAATTAAGCCAAGCGGGGCTAGAGTTCAAAGAACCAGACCACGTTTGTCAAAATACGGCTCGATAGCCCAATGACATGTATACGTGTGTAAATAAAAATGGAGTCTAAGAAATTTTGGGGACCCAAGTCAATAGCTTGTTTACTATTAGCCTATTACTTAGAGCTTAACTTTGTCTAAAGAAAACACATGGAAGAAATTTAGAGAACATTGCTCGAATAGTCCATGTGGTTTGTTCAAATTTATCTTTAGTCCTCAACTTTTCAAAATTACATCTGTAGTCCTCAACTTTTAGTGTCACTTAACTCGGATAGTCCCTAAAGTGGATGGAGGTTAAATAATCCAGTTAAGTGAGTATGAAATTACTAAACTACCCTTACTTTGATAAAAAAAATCAATTAATTAATAAAATACAAAATGTCTCCACTTAACCCCTTAGCTAATCATGTGCCTCCACCTATTCTTAGTGGGACCCATCCACTTCATCTTCACCACCACCAAACAAAGGAAATCGAACAGGATTTTGTTTTCAAGTTGAATCTGCAATTCGTGTGGAACAAGAAGTCAACAATCAAAGGAAATTGAACAGGCCAGATAAAGGAAACCGAACAGGTAAAAAAAAGCATTATAACTTCTGAAAACTAGAGGATCATATTCTCGAAGAAATTAGCAAAACATGAATAAAAGAAATGTACGATAAAAGAAAAAATCCATATATAGACACCTATTTTCGCAATTCAGAAGCCCACAAAGAGGAAAGCCTTGATTCTTCCAGTTAAAAAAGCTATATTGAATCCAAAACTATTGAGCTCAACCCTAAACTACCTTATATTGAATCCAAAACTATAATCATAAATACTATAATTATTAAAAGAGTTTAGTACAATTAGAGTCTTTGTGGTTTTACCTAATCTGTCTATTGAGCCCCTTTATTCTGATAATAGGAATCCTGAGTCCACGTGGTTTACGACATTGATCAATCGAGTCCCTTCCCTACCTCTAACTCCCGTTAACCCACTGTCTTGAAAGAAAGTTATCTTTTTCATTTTACATGAAAGTTTGGGGGTATTATTGTCCTTCCACTCACCCCACCTTACAAAATATATCATCCCTCTCCTTTCTCGTGATTTCAACATAAATCCTTGAAAATGGTAAATTGATTTCATTGATTGTGTTGATATTGGAGATTTTGGAACCAATGTGTTGGAAGAAATGTTAAGAACATTGTATCCATGTGATATGGTTTTTTTACTTATGCTATAAGCTTTCTTAAGTGTGTTTGGATTTTGGTCTTAAGTCTTTGAGTAATGACAGTGACTTTGATGGCTTGTTTTATCGTGTGCTAAATGGAAGTAAACTGATTGGAGTATACATTGAACATTGGAATCGTGTGTTTTGATCAACTCATTCCATTTTGAGATTGGTATATATAGTCCCAACACACACCCAATTGATAGGCAAGCATCAGAAATGGTTAACAACGACTTTAATCAAATGTTCACTTTTGTTGTTGAAGATGAGTCTGGTCAATGTGAGGGGGAAGGCGAGCAAAATGGAGACGAGGAAGGTGAAGATAGTGGAGACGAAGAGGGTCTTGACGATATTGTGGATGAAGATAATGTGGTGGAGGATGTAAATGTAGACATGAACCATTTTAAGACATGTATTGACGATTATGCTCCACTTTGAAGTTATGTTATTTTTGCTACTAAGTGGTGCCTAGCTTACATAAAAGTAGATACATATTTTTTTTAAGAATTTTGGATGTACCAATAGTTCTATAAAAACCCACATAACATTGAATTGAAAGAAATGCATCTTAACATGACATCACTTGCTTTAGATAAGACACGCCAGGTAGTAGAAAAACTGACACTTGACACATTGATACCAACCACGTAACAAACTTTATCGCTAAGAATTAACAAAGACACATCTTCACAAAAGATCTATTTTTTATGGTTTTCTTCAATTATTTTATTACCATTATACAAATATTCATAGTTGATCACAAAATGAACATAACACATTTTATAAAAATATACTCAGAACTTGTAAGAAGATCCATAAGATAGCAATATGTCCAACCATCAATTACAAATCTAGTCTATCACCACATTACTTCTTTTATCATGATAACTAAAAATCACCACCCCTTCTAATATAAGGGAGGGCGGGACACTACCTTGAACTATGCTAATTTCCTTCAATCCTGCACTATCACATGACTTCACTGATTCACTACACTAAAACAAAATTTTAGAGCCAGCATTACCCTTAACCACCCAACCCATAAAAAACAAAAACCCGCACTCTCAATCCAATCCGTGGTCTACAACCCGTGAAACATACTAGCCCCCACTACCCATGCCAGCCGGGACGGTGTTACCGTGAGGGTAGTAGGGTAGCAACTCCATTTGCTGGTAGTGCCCCGCGGTGACATAGTAAGACCAACCAAAGTGAAATCATCATGTAATGAAGGGTATCTGAATTTTATCTACGTGTAAACATTTCGAAGCAAAGGTCAACATTTGTATCCAAACAGGCACTAGTGGGTCTAGGCGTTGTTTATTTGACAAATTCACACAGTTCATGATTGTATTTAATTCTATGATACAACAATAATCCCTAAACTCTAAAACCTATTATATATAGCATTCAGTGCTTATTTCTCCAAACACAATTATGATATATGATTTAGTTATCTAGGCCCAAATCTACATCTAATAAGCTATATAAATCTACATCTAATTACTTTTTAAGCTATAAAATCATAGCAAAAACCAAATCTAATATCAATCCCAAACTTTTGTAAATGTTCATTTCATTCATTAAAAGCAAAAATTACATAAAAAAGCAGGCAAACAAGCAACAAGCTGTGCCGCTAGAAATATAATTAATTTAAAAAATACCTTCGATGATGGGTTTCCTCTTAAATCAATAACGAATAAAATCACTAGCGCCGTCTATAATCACACACGTGACTTAGTGACCGGGCTTTGTTTGACGTTCAAAAAAAATATCTTGGTATCCATGATTAATTAATTATTGATTTGATCTAAAAACCAGTCAACCCTGTGACATAGCCGTACCTGTAACTGTTCTAACACCATATAATAACAACAATAATAATAATCATATAACATCTCTACCAATCGTTTCTTTCACCGGAATCATCACCTTCTCCGTCCATCTCTATAGAGAGATAACAATATCTAGAGAGAGAGAGAGAGAGAGAGAGAGAGAGAGAGAGAGAGATAAAAGTAACAGAAGAGGTAAACGTTAGTTAGTTAGATCACATCATAATTCATAAATGGTGGCGAGGACAACGTTAATAAGCCGGCGAACGGTTCAAAAGTTCCGGCAAACAGCGATCTCAGCCGCCGGTTCACTCAAAATCAAGTTATTATTATTAATCTCTTTCATTTTCACCTTAACCTTACTCGCCATCTGTACGCCGTCGTTTTTTGGATGGAATCAACAGAGTCTTCCTCCAATTCATCCATCTTCAAGGTCAGTTATTTTATTAATTAATTAATTAAGTAATTATTATTTAGCTAATTAATAATTGAAGCTGGATCTGACTGTTGTGTGAACATGTGAAGTCTTTATAAATTATAATCAAAGAGAATATTAAGCTAGAAACTTGGAAGCCTTGACTATTGCAAGAATATAGGTTAGGTTATATGGTTATATGAACTGTGAATAATAATAAATGAGGATTGGTTTGTGATATATGCATTAATAGCTAAAGTGTTGGGTTTCTTATTTGATTTGGAAGTTTTTTTACTATTTTTTTTCAGTGAGATGATTATTATTAGTGTTGTTTTTTTCTGTCTTTTTTGGATTTCTATTTCTGGTGATTTGAGTAACCAATTGCTACATGTGTCACACTTTTTGTTAATTGTTTGGTGTTTACTCAATCTTTACATTACAATGCAAGTCTGATTCAGAAAGTCACTTATTATGAAATGCTTGATAAAGGCAGTATCTTTTCTTGAAACTGTTTAGGTTAAGTTATTGATGTGAAAGTTAAAAGATGGATTTTGGAGTTCAGTTCCTTTTTTTTCTAAGTTAAGGGTCAGAAGACAATGCCTTGATGTTTGTTGGATTGGATATGTTATTGGCATCATAATCATCATTTAGTTATTAGTCCTAAGGGGTTGTTCGGCATCTGAATCAGTCAGCATTAACTCATTAGGTGTGTTTGGTTCACTGACAGAACACAGAACACTACCTCTGAATCAGTCAGTAACTCTCTTACCCATTAAGTTTCAAAATAGTGTTGGATGAAAATTTTACCCCTTTTATCCATTGACATGTGTTCATAACCATCAGCCGGCCACTCAAGCACCACCTCCTCCACCTACCACCAACTAGTCAGGCCGAGCCAATTCAGGACTCTTACTGGTTTAGTGTCTCTTAACCAATCAAACCTCTTAATGACTCAGCACATACTTCCGTAGAGGTTGCTAAACAACCCCTAAGTTTGTTTCTTATGTAGTTATTAAGGTAAAACAACAGGTATAAAATCAAAGTCTATATGGGTCTAATTGCAGGTCAACTTGGTGGTTAATACGCCCGCCATACTTGGTTTTAAAATGCGCGTATGATGTGCCAATAATGCGTAATGCGCATGATGCGATGATGAGATCGTATCAGGTGACGCGATGCGCTTCTATTACATGATGCGAGGATGATGCACTCTAAATCGTATAATGTGCTCGCATGATGCGCTTTGATGTGTGCATTTTTGTGAAATCAGCCACTATAGGTTAAAATTATACAATGACCTTGTAGAATGAGCTTAATAAGCTTGTCCAATAAGTTGATGAAGTTGTTAAGTGAGTTCCTACATAGATTGCTTGTACCTTTTTCATAGATTACTTGTACACATAATAGTTCAAGGCTTATTTTGGTTCTATTGAACTTTTTCCATGGTACTAAACCTATTTTCACATATTTATTTACTTTAATCTCCAACTTTTTAGTGTTAAAATTTAACAAGTTATAGGTCATATCTATATATAATCTTTTTAAATAACAAACGCCTCGCTTAAGTGATGCGCGCGCATCGGCTTTGGGATCAAAAACGCATTGGTGATTCAGAGCGCATCGCAAATTTTAAACCAAGCCGCCATATAACGGTTGTCAGACAGTTAAATAACTTTCACACTATACAGAATAGATACCCATGTAGTCTGTCATTTTAAATATAATGAACAATGAAGAACGTGTGTATATGTGTCCATTTCCCTCCAATTTGGTGAACGAAGGAGTGCATATATATATATATGGGAATAAATTATCCCAATTAAGCAAGTAATAATAGCAAGTTTGTGCCCACCGATTCGACATTTATATTATGGCATCTCAAGACACTTAGTATTATTTAATAATAGTGAGGATGCAGCTGAGAATACTAACTCATATAGTTTATAAAAGGAAAAAAAATAGAATGATGAGCGTTTTTGAAAACCGAATTATGTGTGGCTTGAAAGTCACATGTGTTTTCGTTGGTTTCGGATGTATATAAGACCATTTGGTTAGCTTTCAAAGATATGATGAATTCGGTTAGCTTTCAGGATTATGTTCTTATTTGGTAGTAAAAAAGATATTTAGGTTTAGGTTAATGCTAAAGAATGAATGGATATCATTCTGTTGGAGGAAAGTTTATAGCCTTGTATTGATTTTTTCTGTATATTGGACTTCTATTTCTGGTGGGTTGAATCACCAAATGCTAAATGTTTAACATATGCAGTGTTAACATGTGTCACACATTTTGTTATTTACGTGTCTTTTACTTAATCTTTACAATGCAAATCTGATTCAGAAAGTCACTTATCATGAAATGCCTGATAAAGGCATAGGCAATTATCTTTTCTTGAAACTGTTTAGGTCCAATTATTAATGTGAAAGTCAAAACTGGATTTAGGGAGTTCAGGGACTTTTGCCTAAATTAAGGTTCAGAAGACAATACTTAATGTTGGCATCATAACCATCATTTAATTATTAGTCCTAAGCTTGTTACTTATGTAGTTATGTAGGTAAAACAGCAAGTAAAAGTCAAACTGCATATGCGTCTAGTTGCGGGTCAACTTGGTGGTTAATACTTAATACACCTGCCATGTAACTGTCCTTTTTAATGTAGTGGAGTATGTGTTTTTTTGTGAACGAAAGAGTGCATATATATCTGGGAATAATGGATCCCAGTTAAGCAAGTATAATAGCAAGTTTATGCACCGAATTCCACATTTATGTTATGGAAGCTCAATGACACTTGAGTATTCTTTGATAATAGCGAGGATGCAGCTGAGAATACTAACTTATATAGTTTGTAAAAGGAAAAAAAAAAGAGAATGATGAGCGTTTTTGGAAATCTAATAAGGGTTTGTTTTGAAAATCAAATGTGTGTTCCTTGGTTTTTGATGTATATGGTACTAGCTACTAATAGTCCTGAATTTGTTAGCTGTCAAAGATATTATGAATTCGGTTGTTTGGAATCAGGGATTATGTTCTTATTTGGTAGTAAAAAATATATTTAGGTTTAGGGTAATGCAAAAGAATGAATGGATGCCATTCTATTAGAGGAAAGTTTATAGCATGTTTTAGTTTTATACAACATGCAAATTCCATCCCTGTTTAGTATTTTCCAAACGATTATGATTGAATCAGTTACCATTTAAAGGTAATGCATTCTGTAAAATGACCCAGAATCCTTGATATTATTCCGCCATTGTATAGCGAAATTTGTCTAACTTCCTGGATTTCGTTCTTTGTGCTATATGGCATCGATATCCATTATCCAATTTAGTAATTTTTGGCCTTTTTGGCTAAAGTGAGCTATTCTTTGGCCTTTGTGACTTATGTTCGTTTTAACTTAATTATTTTTTCCAGGAAAGGGTATACATTGTTGATAAATACATGGAAAAGATACGATCTTCTCAAGCAATCAATTTCTCATTATACATCATGTCCTAGACTGGACTCAATTCACATAGTATGGAGCGAACCTGAACCACCTTCAGATCCTCTCGTGAAATATCTGAATCATGTTGTAAAAGTCAAATCCAAAAGATGGCCGACATATCGAGTTGATTTTTGACATAAACAAGGAAGATAGTCTTAACAACAGATTTAAAGAACTCAAGAATCCAATTACAGATGCTGTTTTCTCTATCGATGATGATATTATATTCCCTTGCTCGTCAGTAGAATTTGCTTTCAGTGTTTGGCAAAGCGCACCAGATACTATGGTCGGATTTGTACCTCGCATCCATCTGATCAATCAATCGGTATGTCCTTGTTTGTACCTTTACATGTTGTTATAAACATTAGGAATCAATCGGATTTGGTTTATTTTTATTATTTGTGCAGAAAGAGAACAGATATCCTTATATTTACGGTGGATGGTGGGCTGTATGGTGGACCGGTACGTACAGTATGATACTCTCCAAGGCATCCTTTTTCCACGCGAAATACCTGCGCATGTACACTAACGAAATGCCTGCATCCCTCTTGGAATATGTCAGGAGGAACAGGTAAATTTTTTTTTTTTTAATTTCTAGTATTTATTTAACAATTTATCCGCTAGGAAGTTATTGCATTACCTTCAAATATTTCACCAAGTTCAATCAATCTTAAACAGGAATTGTGAGGATATCGCGATGTCATTCCTGGTGGCTAATGCAACGGGAGCCCCACCTATATGGGCAAAAGGTAATTTTATGTCAATAGAGCTGGCAATTTCACCCATTTACTTATTCAAAAAGTTATTTAAAAAAGGAAACGTGTTAAAGTGTTTTTATTAATGTGTAGCACATACAATATTGCGTCTTGAACCTCCTTAATGACCTACGCAAAAGGCTAAGGTTAATATTGTAATTTTACTTTAGTATAGTTTTTTTGTAACTGTATTATCTTTTTTTGAACGGCCAAGTAAACACTTCTGCCGGACTACTCAGGGGACACCTGGCCCCTAGGGTCAAAGGCTCCCACGACATCAAACTACCAAAGTGTTCTGGGTCAACTTAACCCCACCACCCAAAGCAAAAATGACCACCCCGCACCCATTTACACAAACCGCTAATTTGTCCTTTATGCTTGTCAGTTTTACTACCATATTACTAACCACATGTTTGATGTCTAATTGTAGGCAAGATATATGAGATTGGATCAACAGGTATCAGTAGCCTCAGAGGTCATAGCAACAAAAGAACCGAGTGTGTGAATAGGTTTGTATCCGAATTTGGCAGGATGACATTGGTTCCAACCACTGTCAAGGCCGTTGACAGCCGTGGTACCTGGTTCTGGTGAATTACTATGCTTTTAATTTTCTTCTCTATTTTTCTGTAGTTTTTTTAGTTACCACTAGCTATTTGATTTTATCGCTGTTGTCATCCAGCAGACCAAGTCACCAAACGAAACCAAACCAAACCAAGTTTACTAATCTTTTTGCATTGAACACGATCCGTTTAGCCCGTTTGTTGTATCAATACGCTGTTTTCGGATTATGTAAAACCAACATGATGGTTTCTATGTTCAAACCTCAGTAGACAATAGATTTCATGTGTGTATATTTACATGGATTATTTATTTTATAATATTTGATGGGTTTGTTGTAACATAAATGTTGTACCAAAAAAATTGCATTTAATATTTGGCCCAATACCTTAACTAACATGGAATTGTAGCTTATCTATTGGGGACTTGTGTACAATCAAACCCATACTCCAATTGTTTTCTTTATCTTTGGTTTGTTTCTTTTGACTTAATAATGTGCAAATTGCTGCTGTTGCCAAAAACATGTTGCATTTTATTGGGGTTTTTATATGGGTTTTATTAAAATATTAAGGGGGTGATATTGTGATAAGATCAAGCCAATTTGTAGGCTATCTACATTCTTTTCACACCAAGGTAATTAATGTAGGAAGAAATTGAGGTAAAGCATTACACAATTGTTGAATTTTTGTCTTCTAAAAGCAAAACAAGCTGGTTATTTAGATTGACATCAACATCAGTATTTTTAATTATACTTTTCTTTAACAATAAGAGAATGTTTGTGTCTTTGGTTACATCTCTTAAGATTATATTGTAAGATTGTATTGTAGTAATTTGTTGTTTTAACTATATTTCACAAGATATTGATGAAATTGAACTTGGTCTGTTAGTGACAAATAAGACAAGTTACATTTGGAAGGTGAGCCAACAAGCAACAAGCTGCGCCATAATCACCTTCTGAATCGCAAAGCATGTTTTGCTAAATCCAAAGCTTTGGTTATTAGAGCTATGCGAGTTATTGTGGACCGCCTTCTCTACTCTTTCTAGGAAACGCACCGCTTCAGGAGCCAAGGAGCCAAGTGTGTCGAAAGCGAACGGCAGGGAAACATGTGCTAGTTCGCTAAATGGGCTGTTTCCGTGCTTAGCGACCTACTTATCTTCATGAGGATTTGTTTAGTTATTTAAGATTTGCTTATTAAGAAGCTTGCTAAGGATTTTATAATTAAAGAACGAAAAAATCACGAAACACATCAACTTTTTGATATGATACTCCTTATTAGATATACCAACCCCTATATCAATCTTTTAAAAATATCATGGCTATAGCTAGGTGTTTATGTGAATAATGTGTTATTTATTTATTTATTTTTATTCTAATAAAACTTACGTTTCAACGATCGATGAATTTAAATGATAGACTAAAATGTGTCGGGTATATTATGTAATTTGTGTATGATTTCATAAAATACGAATCTATTAAACAGAAGGTGTAAAATGATTGAATTATTCTCAAATAGAAAAGTTTGACTAAAACAGTTCAAGAGTCAAAAATAAAAATCCTTACTAGATATGGGTGGATAACAATAAAAGACTATTGATTGTTGATTACAACCATCACCTCTTATACGACTATTCTTAATCTTTTTTTGTTTATTATAAAATGCCTCTTTTTTCTTCTACATCCACAGCACTACCCGACCAACCCCTCCCTACCCGCCGGTAGTATTCGTGACCAAAAACACAACCTCAGAAATTACCGTCGTACCTGAGGCGGTCAAAGCCCAAGCGAAGAAGACAGAGTAAAAGACAGAACCATAATGGCAAACCCGTAGATACGTGAAATAGCGGCGTCAATTATGACTTTTTGTTGGTGGCTAGCCACCGACTTTACTTCTTATATATATATAAATTCTTTTACAATTATAATTATCATATATTAAATAGTGGGGTCATCGGGCTAGACTCGGACTATCAACAGGCGCTTGAACGCTTAAATGTTTATCTCCCGGACTTTGATATTGGCAGTTTTTCTAATAAGAAACACCGCCCCCCTCAAAGCCACAAAAAACTTTGGTGAATGCTCTGTTTAGCAAAACTGCTCAAAGCCTGGGGAAGTTTTTGAGTTGTCCTCTTGCCAGAGAGGCGGTGATTGAATGTCTAAAGGGTCCTCATGCTCAGGATTTTTTGACCGTTATCTCGATTGAGGGTTTGGGTCAATGCATGTCCGCAGTGGAGTACAGGGCTATACTCAAGTACCGGTTGATGATCCCTATGTATCCGGAAGATAAGACATGCGCCATCTGCTGTAAAGCTTGCATGGATGAATATGGGGAGCACGCAATTCATTGCAAAGAGCTCCCTGGGTTCAAATACCGGCATGACTGAGTAAAAGAGACGTTTTATGGGACATCCTGAGAAGAGCTGGGATTTTTGCCAAAAAGGAGGTCCCTGTAAATTTTCTCACAGACCATGCGGAAGGGAGATCCACACTGCGACCAGCAGATCTGCTTGTCTTTGGTTGGGAGAGGGGGAAACATGCTTGTGTGGACCTCACAGAGGTATCTCTTTGGTTGGTTTAAGGGAATCAAAGTTTGTAGCTGGGCAAGTATCGAGAAAGGCGGAATCAAAGAAAGTAGATAAGCACGCTAAAGCTTGTGCAGAAAACCAACATGTCTTTATCCCTTTGGCCTTTGATACCTTTGGCTCCCTAGCGCTAGAAGCTATTCGTTTCTTGACCAGGGTCCAACGGGTCGTCCACAGCAATAGTTCATCTCCAGGGGGCAAGGATTTGTCTTTGGTAGACTAGGGTTCGCTTTCAAAAAGGGGTGACGACGCAGCTTGTTGCCCATCTACCTTCTATTGTGATGTAACTTTCATATTTTGTTTTAGTAAAAAATCTTATTAGCAATTTATTATTTGGGTGAAAAAAAATATATTAAAAGCCATAATGTGTAGCCGGTAAGGATAAGAGACTAGCAACATCTACACTTGTAAGTGCTGAGCAAGGTATGTCTATGTGGTGATGGTTAATGGTAGTGGGTTCAGAGGTGGTGCGTGAGTGGAAGGCTATAAACACCAAGTAAAGAGACAAAGGGCAAATTTTCGTTAAGCATCATTTTGAAACTAATGAGTAAGAGGTTTGGTACCTGATTTAGATGTGTTATTCTAATGAACCAAACACATTTAATGTTAACTGATTCAGATGTAGCTAGCCTCTTAATGAAATCATTAGGAAACTATCAAACAACTGCTAAATTTGGTGTGTAAGTGCCTAGAATTCTTGAACTACAGAGGGGTGAAACTGCCAAAGTGAGCGAATTTATCATATTACTTTTTTTTTTTTGGAAAGTAGTGTTTCAGCGGTAAATCTCGTGTTGCAAAAGCGACCACTGCCCAGGATCGAATCCCATATGAACCACACAAGTTTCTCCTTTAAAACCCAACGGTTATTTTTTCGTGGAACGTGGACCAAACCCGGGCAGCAGTGGCGGATTCAATTCAATGCATGAGATGGGTGGGGCAGGTGCCCACTGTCAAAACAGTACCAATTTTGAAAATTTGTTTGAGCCCTTTTCCAAAAATCAGAATGATCCCTTACTGATATTGAAAATACACATTAAGTAGAAGGAATAATAGAGGGACTAGGAAATGTTAGGAAGGAAAGAAACTTTATTTAAAGAAGTTCCATGAAAGCTCAGCTGATAAGTTGCAGGTATTTTAGGAGCTTGTGTGGATTTAGTGGTAACTAGCAATGAGACCTGCGGGGGCGTTGCGCCGCGCGGCGGGTTACAACATGCAACGGCCATTGTATACATGCAGGCAAAAATGCGTTAAAGTAAACGGAGTTGAGTAGTAACGCCGTTAAGTTACTATCGTTAAGTTAATATTAACGGAGTTGAATAGTAATGCGTTGACGAACCGTTCTCGCTACTCCGTTACGTTTACTATGTAAGTCTCCGTTAAGTTTACTATGTAACTCCGTTAAGTTACGTTGAATAGTAATGCGTTGCCGAAGTTCTCGGTACTCCGTTAAGTTTACTATGTCACTCCGTTAAGTTGGCGGAGTTGGATAGTATTTGACGGAGTTGAGTAAAAAAATTAAAAAAAAACATAGTTAAATAGTAACTTAGTGGAGTTAAATAGTAACTTCACGGATTACTATGTAACTCCGTTAAGTTACGTTGAATAGTAACGCTGTTGCCGAACCGTTCGCGGTACTCCGTTAAGTTTACAATGTAACTCCGTTAAGTTTACTATGTAACTACGTTAAGTTGGCGGAGTTGGATAGTACTTGACGGAGTTGTGTAAAAAAAAAAATTAAAAACACAGAGTTAAATAGTAACTTAGAGGAATTAAATAGTAACTCCGTTAAGGTAAATAGTAACTTAACGGAATTAAATAGTAGCTTAACGGAGTTGAATAGTAACTCCGTTAAAGCTAATAGTAACTTAACGGAGTTAAATAGTAACCCCGTTAAGCTAAATAATAACTTAACGGAGTTAAAATAGTAACGTACAATATCTAATGCATAAAGTACAAGAAATTTTTTTTGCTAATTAGAATATATATAATTTGAATAATTTATTATTAAGATAAGTTTCACATTGAGCCCTTTAAGTTAAACTAAAGTAATAAAATAGATCTTTTAATCTAATTTGTATTTTAAACAATCCTAAATTTTTAAAGATTTAATATAAGATAGTAATCATACATAATTAAAAATAGTTTGATTTATTTTTTAAGATCCTATAGTTAATCTTTACTACTAAAATATATTTTTAGTCTGAAATTCAACAAGAATATAGTTAAACATTTTGATATAAAGAATTAATGGTTACTAATTAAAATTGAACACATCAAATAATGTGTTTCAGTGTTATGATTTATTCACAAATTTCTGAGTGTTTTTTTTCTTATTTTTTGGGTTACAAATATTTTTTATATACTTTTGGTTCTTTATGTACGCTATAGTTTTATAGAAAAATATTTTTGATTTCATTATATCAATAATTAAACATGAAAAGTTCGGATGAGCGGGTTTTACCCGACCCATTTTGTTCTGCCTATTTTAACCCAATCAATTTGTGCCCCCCGTCAAAAAAGTTTCTGGATCCGCCATTGCCGGGCAGGAACCCTCCAAGGAGGTAAACCTTCCCACCTCAAACCGCTGGGCTAGAGATTATTGGCCTATCATATTACTTAATGTTAACACATTTAAAATTAGTTTTTTTATGAAATTAAAGCTGGACTAATTAAATTTCTATTTTATGCGAACACCTCTCTTGTTTTACCTTTTCAAACACGTTTAATTTAATCAATATAACATATGTTTTGCTGATGAACTTAAATGATACGTGAATAAGTGTTGGTACCCATGAAAAGTAATTTTTATTGTATATAGTTATTAGTAATATTTCATTATTCGGTTAGTTCTTTCTAACATTTACATGATTATATGAATATAGATGTGTACCACACTATCACCTCTTAAAAAATGTCTGGTTTTGTGATTTTTTTTATAATAAGAAATTCATTACGTAGAAGATGTAGAAATGTAGAATGATCGACTTTTATTCTCAAATACAAAAAGGTTGGACTAAAATAGGTCACAAAGTCAAAAATAAAAAAAAACATGCTTATATGGTGGATAATAATCAAAAACTGTTTGAGCACTATAAAATTTATATTCTATTATGTCGGTATGTCCTTTCGTTATTATAAAATAACTCTTTTATCTTTGAGCATATCCTAATTCATTTACATATAATTAATTGATTTGGTGTGCCTCTAGAGTCTAGATGTACAAAAAGGATTAAACTGTCAAGAAAAGTCATCAATAACTTGCAAATGAGGTAGTGGTAGAGTCAGAAAGATTTAGGGTTTCGTGTGATCCAGATCTGATTCTCACTCTCTCTATTATTTTCTGTGATATCCAGGTGAAGAGCGAATACGGATGGTGTCGGTTCAACTCGGATGGAAAACGAAAGTTTTACCGATTATTCCACTGTCGTGTCTTCGGGCTGGTGGAGGTCGAATTTCCACGCATCTGGGAAAGCCCAGAGGTTGGCGCAGTTGAGTAGTCGACCTTGACTATAGCGTTCGGTGTCACGATGATTGACGTGTCGTTTCCTTACCATTATGAGATATTAATTAATAAAAATATAGTTGTTTTTTAATGGAACCCTCGCTTCAAAACCAAATAATTTTCTTTTCTACACGTATAAGTATTTATAAATCATAATTCATTTTTAGATTTCCGGTTAATAATCGTTAAGTTAGAAACTCATGTATTACAATAGTGGAAATATTAAATAGTCAATTGCTAATATTTATCATTTTTTTTTCATAAAAATACATATTTTCATTCCATAGGTGGCAAATTAGTCTACTAAAGACAGCCCCCTCTCCCCTAGAGTCGAAGTAATTTTTGGAATAAAACGATATATTAAGATAAAACATATTTACATATTAAAGATACAATACAAAAGGATGAGATAAGTAAAAACAAGAATATAATTTTGAGCTCAAATAAACAAATTATTTACAATGGTATTTGAGATTAGATTAATTTGTTTTTACCATACTTTCAGTACGAACAAACCAACTTACAAAAATACTAGACTAAATCGATTCAATAAATTAAATGTTTTATAATGTATCAAATTTAAATGTTACAAATTCCAATATGAACAAACTAAATTACAAAAATATAAGACTACAATCGATTCAATAAATTAAAAATGTTTACAATATATTAATTAAATTTAAAAAAAAATGGTACAAGAAGAATAGTTTTTGGTATACAACAGACATTGAACATTGACCTTATCCACCAATCAAAGACCTAACCGTTACTTTGACTTTCATCTTTTCAAATTTCGTCCAACCTAAGCCTGTCTGTCAAACTCGACCGAGTCACCACTCACCACCGAGTCAACCCGTTCACCTACCTCTTCCTTCATGGCTCCAATAATCCCCAAAAACGTCTTCGCCCCATCCAAACTCGGAAAATACGTCGGTTCTAGAAATATCTGAGCCAACGAGTCACTCGAATCAACCGTCACAAAAGCCAGACTACCTAGACAAAATTAAAAAAAACGTAACATTATTAGTGTAACAGAATAGAAGTAACATTTACCGTTCAATAAAAAAAAAACACAAAAGCCAGACTACCTAAACAAAAAAAAATGTAAGATTATTAGTGTAACAAAATAAAAGTAACATTTGCCGTTCAATTAAAAAAAACAAAAGCGAGACTACCTTTCGCCTCGACGCTCCCCATAACCACCACTAACAACTGCTTATACGCGTAGTAAAACTTCTTCACCGCGGCTTCAACCGCTTTGTAAGCTTTGTAAAAGATGTATTTTCACGACCGAGTTCTTCTTCCGATAAAGCTTCATCGCGGCCTCTTGTATTCTAGGCCCTCCATTAGGATCGACCTCCACACCTAGAATGTACGGAACTTATGCCTTAGGTTTTTCGACAGTTTTGTGATCTCGATCAACGCTTTTTGATCGGAAACAAAACGATTTGTACTCAGAACTTGTTTTGATATCGAGTTGGTTCTTTAACCGAAGGGAAATCGTCTGGATCCATTAACAAGTGAAGATCTTCGATCTCCGTTAATAGTTTCCATATTGTTCTAGAATGTAACTATTATTCGAAGCGTGTTCGAAATCATTTGAATCGATTTGTGACTCGATTCGGTTTAGAACCTATTAGACAACAAAGTAATTGTCATTAGTTAGATGTTCCAATATTAATACCGTAGTTTGTTGCCTGTCTGCCTGCTATCTTGATGTAATTTTCTCAGTCATAGAATGAAAAGTTTGAATATTACACACATTTAAAGGGTGTTTTACTAACCTGATACGCGACGTAATCCACGACTCGAGGGATCTGGTGCGTCGTCGTGAACAACGTCTGGTTCTCATAGTTGTTAAACATTAGCTTGATCCGGAGGCGATTTTGTTAAACAATGAAGCTCGGATGGCTTGCAAACAACGTCGTAGTTTAGACACGGCTTACCGCTTAAATTCGGCTCGCCTAACCCTAACGTATACGGACTCCTCATCATCTCGCTCTCGATCGAGTACTGAATTTTTCGAGCTACGTTTTCGGCTTTTTTCCACGTGGCGAGAGAGGCAAAAAGGCTTTCCTCGCTTATTTGGCTTACTATAACCGTGTCGGTCCTCGCCCTCGCTCAGCTTCCAAACCTCGGCCGAGCTGCCTTCACGCTGTCAACACGCCTACGCTTTCGCCAATATCAACAAATAGGCGCGGTTCGTCTATCAACCTCCTCGCTAAACAATGAAATAAGCTCGATTTGCCTCGTGGCTAACGACTCTAGCCTTCGACTCCACTCACGCCTATTAGTATACGCTCTAGGATCAGACATGACAATAGACACAAACCGAAACGTAAACTCTAACGCGTGCAAAGCCGGTTTTAAAATAACAACTCGTTTCGCCACTCGGGAAACTCCTTATTATCCATATCGCTCTAATTTCGGGCAGGCGTAAGTAACGCTCATACGCGGTGCACGC
>JAUTDX010000808.1:0-40646 GCA_030844895.1 Ambrosia x helenae
GGACCAAACACACTATGTGAAACCCACCAAGGCAATGTAGTTTTAAATTAAAATCTATTATCATTTAACTCTATGTTTTATCTGCTATTCAATCTCCTTTTTTTAAGAATTACGATGATGCAGGTAACCTGTGACTAAATGTTTTTCTTAATTTCTTTTTAAGACGTCGTGGGACTTGCTGGAAGTTCACCCTCTCGGTAGGGCTATAAAACGAACCAAATGAACACGAACGTGGCTTTGTTCGTGTTCGTTTATTAAGGAAATAACGTGTTTACGAACTGCTCATGAACACTTACCGAACGAGATTTCCTTGTTCGTGTTTGTTTGTTAAGGAAATACGTGTTCACGAACTGTTCATGAACAATTACCGAATGAGGTTTTGTTTCATGTTCATTTGTCTTTATTATTAAATTTAGTTATCGAAGAATACCGAACACAAAAAAACACCAATGAACGTAAGCAAACACAAAAGCATTAATGAACAAAACCGAGCACAAGTAAACACATATTAAATTCTGAAAATTTCATCACGAACATTGTCCACCCCAAAATATACTAATCTAATTACCAAATGTACAGCTTGACATAATCTTAATCACATAAATAACAATTATTTAAGGTAGTTAAAGTAGTATTAACATGATACTGTAATATATATTAAATAATCTACACTAGGAAATTTGAAGAACCCTAATAAACTATGAACACAAACATAAATGAATGCTTACCCGAACGTTCATGAACATAAATAAACGAACACGGCCTCTATTCAAGTTTGTTTGTTTAACTAAACGAACATAATTTCTTGTTTGTGTTCGTTCACTTATTAAATTAAACGAACGAACACAAATGAACTTCCCCCGCCAAGCATTTCACGAACTGCTCGCTAACGTTTGATTTGTTTACAGCCCTACCCCTCTGTGATACTATGGTTTTTCTTCTAGTGATATAATGTAAAAAGTGTTAAAAAGAATCAGAAGTGTTAACCTTAATAAAGCCAAATAACATAGAAACCAATGATAAAGATGAAGCCTTCTATACCAAGGGTTTGGAATATTACTTTAAGGTTGGGAGCAAGGCAATGTCAATGTCATGTCTATATGTAATATTATTTTGCGTGCAGATGAAACATACCTTAGTATTAGAATCACAACCCATGAAGCTTTTCTATATATACAAATGATAAATCATGGACGAGACGTATACATGATCAACCAGTAAGCTAGCTAGTATGTCCACCAAATATCCATTTCCATCACATGTTTCTTCCACACAGCTTTGTTACAGTGAAGCTAAGTGATAAGAGCATGTATGGTTTATGGAAAACACAGATGCTAGGTCTCTAGAGAGCCATGATATGCTTGGTTTCATCAATGATCCTGTTATGCAGGTTTGTGATCAATGATATACAAGCTGTGGAACAGATCTGATACGCTTGTTCATGTTGGATCCTTGCTACCCTCTCCGAACATACAGCCGTGACAGTCTTGGATCGTCTCAAATCCAAACTTCATCAACAAACAAACGCATTTTACAGCCAAACATATATGGGATCAAGTGCAAAGTATGTATGGTCAACAAGCAGGTCAGTACTATATATATATTCTTGTTACTCGTGTATATACAGTGGCACTGCTAGGACTTTCTTTTTTTTTTTGGGTCAAATGTTTCCAATTTTATATCCACGAAGTAAATTACATAAGGATTTGGTTCTTTTATCACATAAAATTCACTAATATTCGTAACTAAATTTAATGGCAAACAACTACTTGAAAGAAAAACAAAAAGAGGAACTCACATATGTCGTGTGATGTTAGACTTAATATTTGATTTATACCTAGTTTAGCATGTTAGTTATACTATTGTTATATAACCTAAAGTATGGGTGATTATGGTGGTTATGAACCGAAAAGGTGTGATGGTTACTATGGGGGGACACACCCCCTTCACCACCTATAAATAATCACATACATACCCCTTCATTTGTAAAATGGATGATTCTTTAATAATATAGCAAGTTACTATAAAATCTCTCTAAGAATCCCTCACGTGAAACTGCAACAAAAGGAAGAACAACATAGCATACAGATATTAATTTAGAAGGATATATCAATATACACCTCCGCGTGCGGTGCACGCAGATAATGTATATATGTATATGTGTGGCCCACAGTGGAAAAAAGTAAATTTTCACTAAATTTAAAGTTATTTTACTAGTTTTATGAAAATAATGTTAAAAATGGCTGACAGTTAATCATGCATCATGTGGTGGTGCTGATAGCCAAAAACAAGGGGGTAAATGTACCAACCGGGCTTGTCTCGATTGCTAAGTGTTATATGATTTATCTTCAAGGCTTGAGGCAAAACCACTATCAAGTTTGTGGGTCCTCACTGGAAGCAACCTCTCTATTCCCACGGGATAGAGGTAAGGTTGTCTACATCTTACCCTCCTGAGACCCTACCTTAGCTTTGCTATTGATGGGATTGAGTGAGTATGATGGTGAGAAAGATTTGGGCCGGTTATGAGGGGTGCGGGGAGGACTCCCAGCCTGGGGCCCAATTTCTTGAGGGACACTTTGAGCGACGACGAGTGTTTTGTTTCTTCCTGCAAGTATTTTTCTTTATGTTTTCGACCCAAAAAAAGATCTCATCTTGAACATCATTGGTTATAAACGCAAGAAGGTGAAGAATAGTAAGAAAAAAGATGAGTCATATATGAAAAACTAGATTGGAAGAATACGACAGACAAAAAAAAAAAGTTGAAGTGTGTTACTTAAGATTTGTGTTGTGATACAGTAATTGTGTATCCTTTGCAGTAAATTTTAATATATAGTAGTACTACAAAACAGTAATTGTCTCACGCTTTTGCACATGATACAAGTAAAATTCATTTTATTAAAAAACTTTTAAACTCTAGACATAAAATAATGGCCCTTCAAATAATTATGGAATTTCAAGAAATAATGGTTTTTTACGAGCCAATTAGCCAACATATTAAATTTTATAATTATTAGGACATTTTCAATTCTATATCCGGTTCGACCGGTCCGACTAGTGAACCAGTAATGATACTGGTTCAACGTCCGCTTCGGATATGAAAACATTGCTTAAAAGACATAAGACTAAGGGACACATATTTCGCGGCTCGGTCCCGGGCACCTGAATTTCAGGGACGGCCTTGAGAAAGATTATCAATATCATAGTAAAACTATATTGTAATCAATCATAGAAAACAATACATGAAACAGAACAAGCTAATACTTCATAGCTGTTTTCTTTTATAGCTTCAATATTCGCAAAGGGCTCTTTCTTGATATAACAAATGCAAGAACCGTTCAGATAATTGTCACTCGCATCTGATTATGTAAATTTGTCTTAACATGCTTCATGAAGAGAAAAATATCTCTTCAAACTTGTCGTAGCAACCAGTAGAAGTAATGCCAACTTCGATAAACGATAGACCAACGGATTTGAGATATATTTATCTGCCCACAAATTTTTTTTTCAATAAGAGTTATACAACTGGCGTTGTTGGGTTAATCCCGATCATCTGATAAAGTTCTTGTAGGTACGTAAGTGTTCAGTTCGTAAAGTTA
Organism: Ambrosia x helenae; assembly: GCA_030844895.1. NCBI lineage: Eukaryota > Viridiplantae > Streptophyta > Magnoliopsida > Asterales > Asteraceae > Ambrosia > Ambrosia x helenae. The sequence continues at coordinate 3,597 of JAUTDX010000808.1, forward strand.
GGGTAGAACATGCATGTAATTATTGTAAATAAACAAACTCATACGTCATTCTAAGAAATGTCATGTTGTTTCCCTCCGCAACTATGTGTTGGCCTAAACAATCAGATCAAACAAAAACCCGAGATAGTTGGGGAACTAACCCGCGACTCTTTCTTATTAACAAACGAACGAAACAAACAAACAAGGGACAAATAAAATCATTAACCTAGACCCCTATTTATACTAATATTACCATACTAATCCTACTCAAATACTTCTACCAATTCTATTCTAATACTAACCCCACATCATTATCTCTACCAATTAAACCAACTAGATAATTCTAAACATTCTAATCTTAACCTTACCAGATAAATCAAATAACTAATCTAAATCGGTCTTTCACATTGGTCGTTCAACTTTCAACTCGTCTATGTTTTAGGATTAACTTTCAACACTATGTACACTAAGGTCACAAGTGATAATACAAAGTAGCTTCCTTATTATTATTAATTGTTGTATATACATGTTTGATTTCACTTTCAAATTGAAGAGTTAATCGATCCAATTGGGCAACAAACGTTTGGAAATTACATTTGATATTAGCAATGTAATTACCTTCTCCTTGTTCACATTCAAAATCATACAGAAACATCTAGGCATCATTAGTACCTTTGAAATATCAAATGCTTCAATATTATTATCATGGTTCAAAGCATTTAAAAAGTTGTTGTACTCTTGTATATGCATATCTAACACTAGTGTGTTGAAATTTTCATACTTGTAATTGTACGTGCGTTATATGATTAATCAGAGCGAGAAAAAGAAATAAATGAAGGAAGAGGAGGAGGAGGAGGAGGTTATTGTGGCTCAACCAGCATAGATATAAAGAAAAAAATGAAGGAAGAGAAAAAAAGATCAATGAATAAGCAAGCGTTGTATGATGCTGTTGAGTGTCGAAAACTACTAGAAGTCAAGAGTGTCTTAAAAGAGGGGAACGTTGGAATCACAGAGAGCATCAGCATCAACGACAACACTGCTCTCCACATAGCCGTGGCCAACAGCTTTCCCTCGGATGATAGGGATGGGTGGTTTTTGAAGGGCATGTTAGATCTCAATGATATTCCATTAACGCAGGTTCGAAATTCAGATGGAAGCACTCCGCTTCATCTAGCTGTTTCGCTTGGGAATACAAATGCTGCTAAGATCTTGTTGGATAGAAACCAAGACTTGTTGCATGCAAAGGATAACCAAGGTTACACGCCGCTTGACATAACTCTTTCCAGACCTTGGAATAAGGAAATGTGTTTCTTTTTTATGACATCCGAAAAGCTACACATACAACTGGCTGATACTGCAGTTCACGAGCCTTTGATTAATGCAATTTCTTATACACATTTTGGTAAGTACATACAACTCCCTATTTGAGTGTGTGTTGCCTAAATGGGGCGATTTAGGGGCTTAATTAATCACAAGAGGGATAACTTTTTTTTACTAATACAAGGGGGTCATTGTCTTTGGATTGGTAATGAGTTTAAAAAATATTGCCAATCCTAATGTCACCAATCCTAATGTCAATGACTTCAAATTGCACCACCCACGGCCATTTGCAATGGCGGTATCAGCGTGTATTGCCCACAATTCTTACATCCACTTAAATGGCTATATTTCTTAAATCTCATCGCCAGTAAAAATGGCGGTAACCCCCCCCCCCCCCCCCTTATTAAAAAAACAAAGTCAGCCCTAGATATGATTTAGAAGCCTTATTCAGTTCTAATCCGGTAAAAATTACATCTCTCTCTCTCTCGTATCCACCCCATATATATACATATATATGAGACGGATACTTTGGGAAACACCAACAGTTGTGAGAACCGTGAAAACTCCTATCAAATAAACATTTACTAGGATTAAAAAAAAATTATAAAAAGATATTATGTAAATGTAAGAAAAAAATTATTGTTACATATATGTAGGATAATTTACATATATGTTATACATGGGTAATTAATTACTCTTACATGTATATAACATTTTTTTCTTAGATTAAATTTTCTCATTAATTAACCATAGTAATATATAGGTAATATGAGAAATTGATTTTAGAAACTGGTTTGTTTTGCTCTCAGTTTTCGAAACTGACCGTTGTTCTTAAGATATCTTATCCTATATAGACACACACAGTATATATGATCGACTCCCTTTAATTTTTAGACTTAGCACAGGCTTTTATCCAAAGATGCAATTCGTTGAAGAACCCTGTTGTATTGATGGCTATAGCTCAAAATTGTCCAGCTGATTTCACACCCAACCAACTCATTATCTATGAAAGTAATTAAGCTACTTGATTTTTCAAATCATATTACTATAATTACTATCATAATAAGTCTTTTTTAATTAGCTAATCATTCTATCCTCTTCCTATGATCCAGTGTCGCGGACACCGGTTCTACATTTCATAACAAGAGGTACCTCGGATATGAAGGGTTGTACGAAGTTAGTAAACTTGGTCCTCAGAGCAGGTATATATAACATGTCTTGCTGAATTTAGTTTATGCAATGCATGGTTTTCCTATACATTCATACAATGTTAGCTTATTGATCGATCATATATTTAACATGCATGTTCTTTATCTTGTGTAGCTTTGGCGTATCCTTATAAAATGCTTATCTGGATTGGCATGAAGCTAAAAGGTGATGCATATTAATTAACCGAAGAAAGTGTTTAATGTATGTTAATTAAGTGATTTTACAAATCCTTCCATACTGGTGGAGTGGTGGAGAGGCCTTATGTTCACTTTAGGTGATCAAGGGTTCAATTCCCACTTCCAAAATTTATCAAGTGATGGTTGAGCCTACCCTCTTTGGAGGGGTCAGGTTTGATTCTGATGGTCTCCCGGTTTTCTATTACCGTGCATTTACTCCAAAGAGGTTTGCCTCTTGTGAAGGGTGCAACATTTGTCAAGTGACAGGTGGCGGGAAATTTTCCGGGTGGAAGCCTTAGTGCCCCTTATGCGCAGCCTCGACTCGCTTGTTGGCCGGCCACTCTCACGTCAGCGTGGACCCGGTTAAGACAACATAGTCTGACCATTGTAGAGTGGCTAGAGGATCCCCTTCTGGGGGGTTGTGATGAACTCTGCCACAACATAGAAAATCACCTTAAAAAAAACAAAAATTTATAAAAAAAGAAAGGTAGCCAGCAGCTAGGTAAGAAAAAAAAAACGAAAGACAAGATCACAAAATTACTTAGCCTCATTGTTAAAAGATCTCCGATCCACCCAATCCATGCTTTGAATCTAATCGTTATACTAAATGTCGATGGAAGCCATTGGGGTTGGTGACCCAATGGTAGAAGCAAAGCTTCTAGGAACACCTAAGGGGGAGGTCATGGGTTCAAGTCCCACAAGGAGAAGAAATTTGCCGTTCAAAAAAAAAATGTCGATGGAATACACACATATACACGTCTTTAAAGTCATAAATCGGACTCTTTTATCTTTAATACGAGTATAGTGTTATTTTATAATTTTAAAAATAAGTCTATTTTAATCCTTCTTCTGGCTGTTTCGTACGAGGTGTTTTACTAGTGTTTTTATTTTTATTTTTAAAATGAGTTGCCCGTCTGCCCGCTATCTTGATGTAATTTTTCACGACTAGGAAAATAATATATAAAACGAAATGATTTTAATTTAAAAGTTTTTGTGTTGGTGGTGAAAAAAAAAATAAAGTTTTTTTATAAACCAGAAACGGGGTATTTTGCACACGATGTTTTACAAGCAGTATCTCATATTTCAACATGGCGTCTTAATTATAAGGTGTTCTATACTTTTGGTGCCAAAATTCAACATGGGTTTTAGAAGATAACTTTTAGTTTGTGAAAACGTTCATTTTTACCTTATCTGTTTTTTTTAGATTTTGATTATAAACGCATGCAAAATCCCTTTTAATAAAAACAATTATTTAAAAAAAAAATTGTATATATATATATATAAAATCCGGATCCTTTAAGATCATCCTTAAGTTGCGAAAACTTGAGAAGTCTATAAAGGCATCATATTTTTAACTTAAAAAAATGATGTTTTGAGTTGTTTTTGCCATGATATTATATAGAAAAACATCAAATAAAACAATTTAAAACATAATCCAATTTATTATAGACATTTTAAATTAAACATAGCTAAAACACACTGCCAAATTTTCTTGGCATGGAGTTTTAACTTTTAAGCATATAATACGTTGAAATGTGTTTTTAATAGTTACGTTTATAATATCATGCAAAACAACAAAACATCATGTCTAAGTCCAAAAATTCATGCTTACATGTCAATTTCTATGACTTGTTAACCTTCTTAGGATTTTCATACTTTGTAGACAAACCCTTACCTATATCTATATGGTAGGGTTAGCCAGCAAATGACATGTTTCCTACGTAGTGTGAGAAATTTATGTTTGCATATTGTTTTGCACTTATAAATTATGTTTTGGGTTGTTTTGGCATAATATTATATAGAAACCCACCAAACATAACAATTTTGAACACAACGCAATGTAATATAGGCATAAAATCTAAAACAAAGCTAAAACATTCTAGTTAACACTGAAAACACACCACTTAATTTTCTTGGCATGGTGTTTTAAGTTTTAATCATGAAAGACAATTGCATTGTTCTTTTAATTGTTACGTTTGGTATTTTTCTATATAATACAATGCCAAAACAATCCAAACATCATGCTTAAGTCCAAAAAGTGATGCCTATATGCCAATTCATATACCTTCTTAGAATTTTCATCCTTTGTATACGATTCCTTATATATATGTATGTATGTATCGGGTTGTGTTAAAAATAAAATGATAAAAAAATCCTATGAAGGATAGGATGGAATTCGGCTATTGATTTTGGAATTAAATGGTTGAGATTACTTTGGGGGTGCAAAAATCATGGTAATTATCCTATAAGAATGATGGGACTGGTATAAAAGGAATAACCTTTCAATTGTTGACTTTTTACATGCATATGCAAATCACATACCAGATCATTTTTAAATATTCATAACTCTTTAATACGCCATTATTTTTCAAAATAAATTACACCATAACAATGAGTTTTTTTAATCTTTAATATGAGAATAGTGTTTCTATATAATTTTCTCAAAAGTGTGACCCGGTGACTAGGTTTTTAGTTCATTGTGTTTTTTGTTTGTCTATTGTGTTATAGGTTTGTACATGTTTTTTCTAGTCCAAACATAGTGTTCTATCGTCATGTCCTTTGGTGTTTAGTCTGTGCTTGTGATTTATAAGTATGTCCTTTGTGTTTTTTAGTCTCTACATGTTTCAACTATGCCCATTGTGATTTTTGACCGTTTCCATTATATTTTTAGTCTACACAAGTGTGTTTTTAGTTGTTATCCATTGTGTTTTTAACGTATTGTTCATTGTATTCTTAGTCTGTTGTCCATGGTGATTTTTGTCTGCATGGTGTTTTTTCTACTTTCCATGGTGATGTTATTCTATTCTTTGTTTTGTTTTTAGTTTGCACATGTGTATTTTATTTAGTTTTTTGTCCATTGTGTTTTTAAATCTGCTGCCCATTGGGTTTTTATTCTAGCGTCCTGGGTTTATGATTGTTTTTAAAGTACACAAATACTATTCTCATATATATTTATGATAAAACTAGCTCGATTTATTGTATTTTTTTTTAAGAATGGCATAGGCATATAAAGTTATGGACATTTATAAATAAAGAGGGAATTTACATTTGATTTGCGTATGCATGTTACTTGGCACGTGAGTTGTATGCACATCTTCATTTTTTTTTCTATTGGAGACCTATATCCTTGCACCCTTGGGCACGTTTTTTTCTTCCATGCCTTCTGTGTGTGTGTGTGTATGTATGTATGTTATATATGTTACTTGCATGATTGCAGTATTCAAGGATTTGAAACAGAGTATGAAAAAACTAGGGGATGCAAGAGATTTGTTAGACACTGTTTGTGCTTTGATACGTTTTTCAAACGAGCCTTGGTCTTACCGAGATATTTACAAGGAGGCAATGCTTGAGGCAATAAGGCGTGATGCAAGCGATGTTGTTGAAAGAATTGTGTATTGGTTTCCAGAGGCAGCTCTGATCGTGGATGAAGATGGCCACAACTTTGCTCAGGCTGCTTGGAAGAACCGTGCATCCAAGGTTTATGCTCTAATCCTTGATGGAAACTTATCTAAGCATACAAATCTTTCTAATGAATCATCAAAAGAAGACGACCATCATGGGAATAATTTCCTACATTTTGCTGCAAGATTAAGGCCTATCAAGAAACTTGATCTTATTTCATGCCCCCCTTTTCGAATGCAACGTGAGTTACAATGGTTTAAGGTAGCACAAGAAATAATTCCTCACTGCCGCACAGAGAAAAACTGTACGGGGGAAACACCTGCAATGGTATTTACAAAGGAGCACAAGGATTTGGAGATTGAAAGTGAAGACTGGATAAACAAAGTATCAAACTCGGTCGCAGTTATATCCACATTAATTCTCACTGTCATGTTTGCAGCAGCAGTTCAGGTACCTGGTGGAAACGATGACAGTGGAGTCCCAAATTTGATCTCCCACCCAGCATTCATTGTATTCGAAATAGCGGTTACTATATCTGCAGCGGCAGCTGCTCTATCTTTGCTAGTGTTCTTGACAATCCTGACTTCTCCTCTAACCCAAGATGACTTCTTGCTTCGTTTACCTTTAGGCCTGGTAATTGGCTGGGTGAGCTTGTTTGTGTCAGCCACGTTCGGCACGTTGGCCTTCGGGGCTTCGTTGCTCATTCTTTTTGGGACCACCGAACCATGGGTTCTTTATTTGGTAGCTCTACTTATAGCCATACCAATGTCTTTGTTCTTTCTTATCTACACTTGGTACTTGTCAAACGCACTCACCGACTTTGTCTACTCCACATTTCATTTTTTGATAATCGATGGTTTCCGCCGTCTAAAACTGGTGGGCCGATCTTCATTTAACTAATTCCATCCCCTGACCTATCTATTAAATGTATCTATTTGTATATATGTTTTGTTTAATAAAGTTTCATATGAATTAATGATTAATTCTCCAACGTACCTTTGTCTATTAACGCTTTCATGCATTAATTTGGATTTTCACACAAATATTACAAACAAACTATTGCCCATTATTATGTAAAATGACTTCACCTGATATGGCAAGATAAAGCTTATAATGGTCCATTAGGAGGAAACACGAGTACTAAGACATGATATAGTTCATCAAGACATGCATGTATCACCAATTATTGCGCATTATTATCTAGTATAACTTACTGTAACCCGACCTAGCTCTTAATACGACATGGTAAAGCTCTCCATGTTCATTTAAGAGCTATCATGATTTTCAAGTCTCAGTTTGGTCTGTTAAGACATGCATAATCTATCGGCACAAAACCGACGTTGGTTTCGTTTTTTTTGGTACTGTAATGATTTGGTGTTTTCGTTTTTTTTTTCTAAAGAGTAAGTTAGTTATTTACATGATTCTTGAATACCAATTTATAATAGTTAAACAATTCAAATATATCTAAAAATTGAACAACAAACATTTGTAATCTTAAACTTGCAATATAAACATTCAAAATGTCCCAAAAATTGTATCAAAATGGTAAAAAAAAAAAAAAAAAAAAAACAATTGTTGTGTAATAGCCCAAGGTAACTCGTATCTATATTGTCCCCTTTGCCCGCCCAACCGTATTAGACTGTGCCCAAGTTCACGGTTTTGCATTGGTCTCACCCCCGAATGACTGACCAAAACGCGTACAATAGAGAACGTATCCCACCCCTTATAAGAAAGTGTTTGTTCCCCTTTCCAACCGATGTGGATCTTACAATCCACCCCCCTTAGGGAGTCCAGCGTCCTCACGGGCACGACTGGCACACTGATCCGAGCCCCGACTCTGATACCATCTGTAACAGCCAAAGGTAACTCATATCGTATATTGTCCGCTTTGCCCGCCTGTAACAGCCAAAGGTAACTCATATCGTATTAGACTGTGACCAAGCTCACCGTTTTGCATTGGTCTCACCTCCAAAGGACTGGCCAAAACGCATATGACAGAGAAGGTATCCCACCCATTATAAGGAAGTGTTTGTTCCCCGTCCCAACCGATGTAGGATCTTACAGGCACTGATACCACTTGTAAGACCCTAACCCGTAAACACGCGATTAACGCTTAATCTTACGAGTTTTGATCTTACTTAAAAACCACTCCCGATTAAAAGTTTGATATTTATGAAGAAAACAAAAACATTGTGATCAATACATTTTTGATTCTCACAAATCTTACAATTTAATTATTGAAACATATACTAAGATTTTACATTTTATCAGGAGTTCTTGGAATTCTATTGCAGAAGCATATGAGTGATCGGGTGTGTTCAGCTCTTCTCGCAACTCGATCCTTGTTCCGGGACTTCCAACGAATGACTACCTAGCACCATTACGCAAATAATGGTTAGTGGGGTTACAAGTAATGCATTTACTACAGAAGGAGTATCATCACGCACTGATACGGAACGATCCAGGCCAAACGGTAAAAAACAAATTTTACCAAAATGACTCAGAAGGCCTGAACGGCCGTTCACTTAGAATGAACGGTCGTTCACTGGGCCATAAATTTTTCCTGCTATTATGTCTGGCTGAACGACCGTTCACTCTGAGTGAACGGTCGTTCACTGGGCCACGAACAGCAGCAAGCTGTTCTCAAAAGCTTGAACGGCCATTCACTCTAAGTGAATGGTCATTCACTGCTTCTGAACTTTATTTGCTGATTTTAAAGCATAGGAATCATCTCGCAAACGCATTAGACAATTCCCAAAGCATAGAATTCGACTTACCAACTAAATTAACATTTGTTTGACTAAAATTATTTCCCGGTTTATGTCGCTATGACTTGGTTCTTAGTTTTGAGTGTTTATGTCGATTTTTACCCAAATCGACCCGTTAAGGCCTTGAATTAAACAAGGCACTATTTGATCATACAAAATGCATACAGTTTATGTTGTCAAGTCATTAGACACGTGTTCAACTACAAACGTTTTCCGATTGTTTCGTTATGATTAAATTCATAGATTTAACCTTTAGAAGTCTTTAAATTCTCAAAATGCCCCTTATAGGCAAATCGTTATTCTCATCATCCCTTCACTGTTTCGAGAAATAAATTGACTAAATTACCCTTGTTAAATAAATAAATAAATATACCTAAATTAAAAGCTCCTTTAACACCCAGTCTCTTTTTCTCTCTAACCTTAATTCTCATCATCCCTTCACTGCTTCAAGAAATTTGTAACACGCAAGTCTATGTACTTTTAATTTTGGTTTGGTTTGTGAATCATAACATAGGTTGAAATTAGCTTGTAATTTGAGTACCCAGCTAAACAAAAAACCATTTAAACTTGAAATTAGCTTGTAATTTTGAGTACCCAGCTAACAATGGAGGAAAAATGATAACTCATGTAGAAAACAAGTTTCTATACGACCTTTCATTTGTGCATCAGGTTATAACAGAGGTAGTGGGAAGGTATTGTTAACAGAGATAGATGGTTATGGGTTTCCAAATAAGAGGATATTGGATGGAATTTAAGGGGTGGGGGGGGGGAGATAGGTGGTTGCGGCGATGGTGGATTCAGGGCCGGCCCTTAAGGGTGCGGGGAGGACTCTCGGCCCGGCCCCAATTCTTGGGGCACGTTAACCCTCCGGCAATCCAAGTTTTCTTAACAATGATATCCTTAATTCGATGGATTTTTGTATGTTTGAGCCCGAAAATTGCTAATCAAGTATTAATCAAAGTGAAGGGTATTTTATATAAAACATAAAGTAAAGAATGTTGAAAGAGGTTAAGAATTAAAGAAGAAAATGAAATGGTTTGAGAAAAAAAATTCAGGTTTATTAATGAGTGTAGGACTAGAGATGATGAAGAAGATGAAATGAAGAGGGCTCACATTTAGTTGTTTTTGTTTTTTACCGGTTGGTTTTGACTTCCTTTTTAACTTTTATTTTTGTTATGAAACAATTTTTTTTAATTGCCAAACTTTCACCCATTTATATTTTCACCATTTGTGGGATTGGAACTCCCAACCTCCCCCAGGAGGGTTTGTTCCCTCTACCGTTAGACTACAATCTAAATGGGAAATAAAATTTGATATTACTTTAGTTGTAGCTTAAAAAATAGTTTACATTATTTATTTCGTTAATGCCTAAAGCTAAGGCTAAGGGGCATAATTTTTATAGCTCGGCCCGGGTACCTGAATTTTCAGGGCCGGCCCTGGGTGGATTGGTGGTTGGTTTTGATAGGATAGGTGGTTGCGGTGGTGATGTTGACGGAAGTAGATCTGTAAAAACATAACAAGGTCTTGGTCGAAGGTTCGAGGCTGGGGTGTTGATGGTCGTTTTAACCACATATAATGAAGGTGACGGCATGTCGTGCTGTCGGGTGGTGGTTTACGTGGATGGTGGTGGGCGTGGTAGTGGTGGTGGTGGTCACAATGGAGGGTGGTGGTAGGTTGAGCTAGTTGGTGTTATCAGGATGAAAGACAGGTAGAGAGATATTGAGGGTGAGAAAGTTTTACATATGTATTTATATTATTAATTTTAAAATTTATTTTTGTTTTATTTATTAACATATTTTAAATAAAATGATAGAAAGACTAAACTACCCCTTGAGTGATCAAATTTAACGGAGAAAACTAACCGCGTTAGGCATAAAGGACATAACGTGCACGATTTTAAAAGATAAAGTTAATTTTAAACATTTAGGACATGCTTGCAATCGTGTGTAAACATAAAAAACAAAACTTGTAATTCAGTCTATATATAATTTATAGTAATAACTATTGCAATCCCCAACGCAATGTGATGGAAATTCAATTTTACTTGGTATCACTTTGATTTGTTAAAATTTGTGGTCATTTAGAAAAGATAAACTTTACTATTCCTTGCACACACACCAAAAAAAAGATATGAAAGTAAAAATAATTAATGAAATTTGTGCTCAAGATCATGTTTAGGATTTAGCATTACTCATTATGGGTAGTTTTAAGCAATTTTTTATGGTAGTAACTATCTTTTGCTTAAATGAAATATATCTTATGGTATCCCTGAAACTTTTCAAGATAGATAAATTTAATATATAGTGATAAAATATGTGTTATAATGTAACATAGAAATGAATGTATTATAGTATGAAAAAACAACAATTTTAATCATGTGAATAAGAATAAAAATGTACATTAAAAAGAACATGTATGTTTGGATGAGGAGCAGAGCTAGAAACAACTATTGCAGTGGGTGATTGAGGCGGTGGTCTTGAAGAGATATTGATGAAAATATGATTCCTAGTTTGAACATGAATAATGACTTACATAGACATATTAATGAATTATTTGAACACATTGTATTTTTTTCCCATATGAACAATAACTCACAAAAAAGTCCTTTCTTTTGTTTTTTGTATAACACTATGGTATTCATTAGAAAGATAAAAAACATTCGTTACTTTGGTGTATTTTTTATAAAAAAAAATATCATATATAAGGGTTATTAATGTTTTAAAATTGCAGGGTAAACATGAGAGAGAAAAAGACTTTTGGATGGAAATAAGGAGGAAGATGCCACGTGGCACACTCAATGAGGGAAGATGGCCTTTTTTTAGTGTCATGTAGGATTTAGTGCTTTGGTTTATATACTAGGTTATCCCCCGGAAGCGTCCCGGGATAGACAAATCCAATATGATGTGACAAAATATGTGTACTATAAAAGTAATAAGCCATTTTTCAGAAAAAAAAATTGTAAAGAATTTGATATCAAATGAAATGTTATGATGATGATAGATGATTCTAATGTGTAAAGTGAAAATTTGTTAACGAATGACATACATGTTCAATCTTTATTATGGATACACAATCAATTATCTTTTCATGTTTCCCGACTGGTTACTTTACTCATACATAATTTAAGTATCTATTTCAATAATCACCATATAAAAAGTCGTTTTCTTTTTTCGTTTTTTGTATAGCACTATGGTACTCATTGGAAAGATAATAAAATGCTCGTTAATTTGGTGTAATTGTTTTTTTCCAAAACTGTCACACCCCAACCGATGGCGGAATACATCGAGGCGAGACTTAGTGGTAGATTGTTCAAAGACTTCATGACACTAGATTTTGTGACAATATAGTTTAAAGATAGAATTTCATTTATTGTCTAAAAATAGAAATACAAGTAGTTCAAATAACGAAAAATACAACAACAAGAATATGATAACTTGAACTAGAGTGAGTTTCTATGTCCAATCCTAAGTAGTTTTCTTGAATGTCCTGCAATAAATATTTCCTGCAACATGTATAAAATATCCGTCAACACATAAAGCATTGGTGAGCATACTAGTTTTGACATATATACATAGTATAATAAAGTTTTGCTTATAGGCATATGCAAGAGAACCATACAAACGGCGACTAGCCACGAAGAATTTTGCTTAACATGACCCATGTAGGGGGCGGATAGCCAATCCTATAGCGCTATACATGCAAGGTGGGTTGTCAACTATATGAACATTTGTATGTTAGAGTAAATAATTCTACATAGCATAGCGTACAAGCATATAATAGACTTTAGATTGCGCATGATAGAATTTAGAATATGATAGACTTTAGACTAAGTATAATAGATTGTAGAGTTCAAAATCGTTTGAGTTTTGATAGTGATACATGTTGAGCCCCAAAGAATAAAGGATAAAAGGGGGACAAGTATGAACTCACATTTGGGTGCGTTTTAGCAAGGTTCCAAAAGAATGAGTCTTGGGAGATTAGTTCCTTAGCCTTGGTTAACTAGAATTAGAAAAAAAAATAAAGGGTCTTAGATTCGAGTTTAGGTTATAGATTCAAGAGAGTCAAGCAAGCCTTTTAGGCGAACCAAAACACAAACCACCATGAAGGTGATTCGGATGGTCATAAGGGTCAAGCAAGCCTTTTAGGCGAACCAAACACAAACCACCATAGAGGTGATTCGGATGGTTATGAGAGTCAAGCATTGGTAAGGTAGGGATGTATCCACAAACCTTTCTGAGTTATTAGATTAGTAGAGTTTATATAATTTAGTATTTATATAATATAACTTAGGAAGTAGGGTATGGTGACTTAGTTTGGATGAGCCTTGGCCTTCCTTTTGTCAACCATGAACCATAACACAAGTCCCTCCATCATTGAGTTGTTGGTGAACTTGGTTGGTATTATTAACAACCTAGTGCATAAAAGATAATAGAAGATGACCACATTTGAGGCCTCAAATTGGTGCCCTACTCATGTTTATTTGCCATGGCAAATAGGAGAGAGGTCCTAGAGGTTTACTCAAAGGGTTTGAAGAAGAGGAGAGTGAAGAAAGTAGAAGAGAGGTTGAAGATGAAGTGAGAAACTCACTTATTCTTGAGAGAATTCTTGAGAGATTTGGAGATTTAGAGAGGATTTGATGTAAGGAGGATGTTTAGGAGTTGAGAGTACGGGGTATTTATAAGTAGGGTGAGTTGGTTAGGCATTAGTGGGAGTAATTAGGGTGGTTAGGAGGAGTTTAAGTGGGGTTAAGAGTTTAATTATAAGGGTGATGGTTGTGGTTGTTTAATGCTACTGTTAAGAAAAGAAAAAAAAAATAACTAAAGTACACGAATATCAACTAAAAGTTGATGCTGTGTATGTTGTTATTGTTAACATAACACAAGTAGTCATAACTTCCTTTTTTTTCTTATAAAAGTATTATTAATATTATTATATCTATTAGTTCAAATATATATATATATATATAAAAATAAATATAATGTATTTAAGATCTTAACTAAACGAGTTTCTAAATTGATTAGGATAAATTATATTGACGACTCGTCAATAATTGGTAGAAGTAACATAAAAGAAGTGAGTAACGACGAATTTGGAATTTGTTACATATAGAATTTAAAATACAAGAAAATTAAAAATCACGCGACGTTACATATAGTTTGCGTCACGTAGAATTTATAGAATAAATGAAATAGATTAAGATTAAATGTAATTGACAAAATACTTTTCTATTGATCATAGGCTCGGGTTTACAAGGGTATAAAATGACAAGTTACAAGAATACGAGGACTAGAATGGAAAATACGAAAAATACGAATGTTACAAAAACAATGTCATATAAAAAGTTATTAGCGTCTGAAAAACATGGAGGAAAGTGCATGTGTCATGCATGTCACATGACACAATCAAGGGGGACGTTGTCCTTTTCAAGTGTCATGTGAGACTTTAAGCTTTGGTTTATTATAATAGTCAGATAGATATAGATTCAACTCGTGTAATATACTGGATTATGACCGAACATGTGTGTATGTGTATTATTTTTTGTTTTGCGAAGGAATTATGGTTAAATTTTCCAACAAGAAATAAAAAATATGCTCATATTTTATTTTTTTTTTTTTTTTGACGGATTTCCTATTGGTAATCGTCAATAAATTGTTTTATTTCTTTCAAGTTTTCGTGGGATCCATAGGAAATTATCGCTGGATTTTTTCCGTCTGTGAAACTATGTTATTCTTGTAGTAGTCTATAAGGGGAACGGACACTCCAGGATACTTGCCCTAGTCCCGACTACTTCAGGAATGCCACTTTAAAATATGGCCAAAGTACTTTAGAATCACAAAATAACTGATGACATTCTAGGATACTTTGCATAACAATTAAATATTAATATCCATATAAATACTATTAAAATAACCCAGGAAATTAAAATCTGAATACCATTAAATTAAAGGGGAAAGATCCGGTACAAATAGTTTTTTTTGGTAAAAACTGTGAGAATCAAAGGAGGGTATTTTTTTAAAAAAAATTTTAAAATTTTTTTTCCTCATATTGTTAAACATGTATTATAGTATTGAAAACTAAAAAAAAAAAATAAATTGATGTAGAGTAATTACATAATTACTCTAGTGTAAACTAATGTATTTACCTTAATGACGTAATTACACTAAAAAAAAATTTTTTTAATTTTTTTTTTGTATTATTCATCTAAAAAGAATGCTTAAGCACATGGGAAAAAAAATTCTAAAAAAAAAAAATAAATTTTTTTACCCCCTTTGATTCTCACAGTTCTTACAAAAAAACTATATGTATTTGATCTTTACTCTAAATTAAATTATTATTACAAAAGATAATCAAAATTAACTAGAAAATGACTAGAAAACATGATTCAATGTAAATCCAATTTTTGCCTTAAAATTTGCCATGGTGGAATATGATCAAAAGTTTGGCGAACTTCAAAATAATAGTCGACTAGAGCTAGCTAAATCGTCGTTTCTTCGTCTAGATCGAACTTTCGGTCACGTTGTTTTAAACATCTTCTCAAATTTTAAACGTTCTCTTGCGAGTCTTCTCCACTTATTTGACGGTACGTCAGTAATGCAATTAGTTTCACCCTCCCCACTAACACGCGATATTTGGCTAACACAGTATCCCAAAACAGAGCCAAATCTTTCGATGTTGTTGTGTGTTCGGTAACAAGAATCCACGCCATTGTCAAAGCCATTATTTCCTCATTGGCCCATTCAACGGTTGAAGACATGATGAAGTTTGAGAGATTTTTTAATAAAAATTTAGAGGTGGAAGAAGAAAGATGGTTATATGAAATAGGGAATATATAGAAAAAAAAAAAAAAAAACAACTGTTGGGGGTTAAATTGAAATGACTTTTGACCGTTGGGGTGGGGAGGTTGACAATTTTATGATGCATTTATGACCATTGCAGCTCAGTTAACCCTTGCCGAGCTGCAATGTTTTTAACGGAAATTGAGGGGGTGGCGGCGGTGTTGCCGATATGCAACCGTTGCAGATTGGGCTTAACTGAGAGTGCCCCATCTCCCTAAAGTAAAACGTGTTGAAAAGAATTAGAGGTGTTAACCTTTATAAATCATATGCTATAGGAAACAATGAGAGAAATAATAAAATAAAGCTTTGTACACAAGTGTTTTGGAATATTACTTTCAGGGTTGGGAGCAAGGCAATGTCTGGAATATTAATTATTGCTTGATGATGAAACATACCCTGCAGACTGATGTTGTGAATCACACAACCCATGAAGCTTCTATATATACTAATGATCAATCTGTTTAACTTAAATTTATAGCAAGTTATCGAGTATGTCCACTAAATATCCATTTCCATCACATGTTTCAGTCCAAAGTTTTGTTACAGTAAAGCTAAGTGAGAAGAGCATGTACGGTCTATGGAAAACACAGATGCTATGTTTCTTAGAGAGCCATGATATGCTTGGTTTCATCAATGCTGATCCTGTTATGCAGGTTTGTGATCATGATTACAAGCTGTGGAACAGATCGGATGCGCTTGTTCATGGTTGGATCCTTGCTTCCCTCTCCGAACATACAGCCGTGGAAGTCTTGGATCGTCTAAAATACAAACTCCATCAGCAAACACATTTTAGAGCCAAATATATATGGGAAGAAGTGCAAAGTATGTATGGTCAACAAGCAGGTCAGTACTCTTATGTATTCGTATATATTATTTTATTATTATTATTTTTTTTTTTTTATAAAATCACCAACCCAACATAAAAGTCATGTAATAAACTTAAGACAAGGTTACGGCCCATTCAAAAGTTGTATATATCATGATTTAATTTGCCAAAGGTATCAAAAAACACATTAAAACAATTTTCAACCATTTTCTCTGATCTTGATCAAATTTTCAATAAAAAACAATCACTCTAGTATAATCGAGCCTATTGCTCTGATACCACTTGAATGTCTGTTTTCTGAAGGATCAAATTTTAGATCTACCATGTGTGTAATACGATAAGTGTGTGAAAATGCGGAATCCAAACACACACGATTCAATCAATCAATCAACAAAAACACAGATATAATGAATAAACATGATAAACAATTATCAAAACAAGTAACTCAAAGAATTTGTAAAAGTTCAACAAGGGAAACACAAAGAATTCCTAGAGAGAGGGAGTGATGGAGAGTGGATTGTGGCTTATATACTTGGGCCCAATTACTAAACCCAACTCTCCATCACTAATCTCAAATACATAAACTCAATGCTCATTCTATCCCAATAAAGTAACTAAATCATTGTAACACCGTGATTCGAACAAATCCCGGCTATAGACATATAATGCATCTACAGTCGCCCTCTCCCGAATGTCATCAAGGTTACTATTGACGGCTTGAGTGTCAGCGATAGTCTAGAGTGTCACCGATGCCACGTGTGACCAGTCATTTACAAACCTCGGGAATGAGCAAATGGTACCAGCTACCGAAATTGAACCGGTGCCGGTACTGAATTTCCCTTACCAAATGATTTTTGGCACCCTTGTTTGGCGTTTTCCGGATCAGTACTTTCAATTCGGTATGGACCTTCAATAAACTTAGGGTAGAATATGTAATTATTATAAGTTATAGCAAGTTGGGAAATTATTGTAGATCATTTCTATGAACTGTCATGACATTTCCATTCGGAAAATATAAAAAGGATAATGGTGATAAATTGCTAACACTAGAACATCAACTAAATTGACAAATCATAATACAAAGTCATTTCCTTATACTTGTTACACAAGATTGATTTTACTTGCAATTGAATATAACTAATCAATCCAAGTGGGCAACACGCGCGCATTGTTAACAATCGAGTAATATCACAGGTTTGGTTATAAAACAGATTTGGGAATTGAGGAGTAATCGGAAATAAGAAATGGGAATAAACAAACAAATATTGGCGGTTATTATTTTGGAGGGAAAAGGGTAGAGAGAGTTTGAAAGTTAGTTATAAGAAAACATAAACTTTCTATATACAAATGAATACATCCGGTCCCTTTAAATAGTTCTGAACCGGTGTGTATCAAATACAGACGCGACGATACATAAACATAACTTAGGATATTGTTTTCTACAAACCGGTGTGACATAGAAACCGGTATTAACCAACATCTAGACTTAGGACATAACTATTAACACATGTTTCTTATTTACATAACATAAGATAAACCAAGTTTATATATAATCATCTAACAATCTCCCCCTTAAACTTGAGTTTATCTTCTTCGGTTCTTCTTCATTCTTCAGTTGAGGATGAACGGCTTCGCTTCTTTGGTGGTAAATCTTCATCAATCCATCCGTTTCCTTCGTTTCCACCGCTTGTACTACCTTGTTCATTGTTCACTTCAACGACTAACTCTCGGCCCTTATATTTGAGATGGTACCACTCCATCATCTCCAAGTATCTAACATACACTAGCCTTAGAGTTAACGCTATATCTTCTTTCTTTACTAAACTCGGTAGTCCTCTTCCATAACCCATAGACATTGCGACTATTGCCCAATTTTCATCCTTTGTAACTTTATCATATCCACCAAACACTTGTACTTTAGTGTATAGATCCAATAAACATATTGGATATCCGGTTGTGTCTCGTGGTGGCATAGGGGCTTTGTCTTTGATTTTTAAGAAATCGTACATGAACCATTGTACAATCTTTTCGAATTCTAACTCAAACTTTCTTTTGTACCTTTCAACGGTTGTAGTAACATGGATTAGATCCATGAAAACTATGCAATCTTGCAAACTTGATCCTTGCGTTGGGTACATGATGGGACCTCTTTCCATATTGCCTTCATAATCATCTTTTTCGATTGAGAACTCTTCGAATTTCTTATACATATAGGCCCTTTCTTTGTCTTCAACATTTAGTGCTTCAACTTTGCCTTCAAATCTGACCCGTTTCTTTGCAAACGCTTCTAATGCGCCTTTTCCATCTTTTACAACAATATTTTCTCTTTCGGGACATTTAAATGTGAAGTGACTTTCACTATCACAAATTCGGCATAAGATTATCTTTCTTTTCTCTTGTATGATCGGTCGATGGATGTAACAAACATCTCCATCAAATTCAACTTCTAAACCTTCTTGGTTCAATTTTTCAATACTTAGCACATTTTTACGAAGTGTAGGGACATAGTATACCGATTTGATCTTGTGTACTTGCCCTCCGCTTGTAAGTATGACCGATCCCTTCCCTCTAAAGTATTCTCTTCTATACCCACTTGGTTTGCCTTCAACACCGAATGATTTTGAGAAAGTGGCGAACTCGTCTTTGTAGCCACATCCATGTTCTTTGCGTGTAAGGCTTGCATACCATATGTTAATCCACCCTTTGTTATCCGTTCCTTTTACCATGAATTCGGTCTTTCCAATCTTCTTAGGACAATCCTTTCTATAGTGAAAGGGTTGTTTGCACTTTCCACAACACATGGCGTGTGGATATTCGGGAACGTCTTTGGTTTGTTTATTGAACTCCTCTTGCGCCTTTTTCTTCTTAGTAATCTTGTTCTTTGGTGATGATGCGATATGGAAGTGGGAGAAATTGATGTTCAGCGGATTCTCACAATCCTTCTTACTTGATTCGACTCTCTCGGTCGCCATAAATTGATCCTCTTGATCATAATAATTGACTATCGGCCTCTTGCCTTTGTCATAAATAGGAACATCTTCGGATTTCTCATCAACATCATCGAATAATCCTTTGGACGTGAAACGTGGCTCTGATGCCATGTTAACAATCGAGTAATATCACAGGTTTGGTTATAAAACAGATTTGGGAATTGAGGAGTAATCGGAAATAAGAAATGGGAATAAACAAACAAATATTGGCGGTTATTATTTTGGAGGGAAAAGGGTAGAGAGAGTTTGAAAGTTAGTTATAAGAAAACATAAACTTTCTATATACAAATGAATACATCCGGTCCCTTTAAATAGTTCTGAACCGGTGTGTATCAAATACAGACGCGACGATACATAAACATAACTTAGGATATTGTTTTCTACAAACCGGTGTGACATAGAAACCGGTATTAACCAACATCTAGACTTAGGACATAACTATTAACACATGTTTCTTATTTACATAACATAAGATAAACCAAGTTTATATATAATCATCTAACACGCATTTGACAAACACTTTATCTTGTGTTATATTAGAATTGTAGTTATGATTTCTTTGTTCATAAACAAAATCATATAGATATATCTCATGCAAGCTAGGTGCCTTTGAAATATTAAAAGATTCAGAAATATCATCATGCATGGTTTAAAGTTCCTGTGAACCTAAGCATTACATAATTGTCAAGCTCTTGTATATGCATATCTGATATCTTACACTAGTGTGTTCAAATTATTATACTCGTAACTGTAAGTGTATGTGTTATATTTATAATCAGAGCGAGAAGAACGAAAGGGGGGAGGAGTTGAAGGTTGTGGCTCACTTAGCATAGATCTAACGAAAAAAATGAAGGACGAGATAGAGATGTTAAGGAATAAGCAAGAGTTGTATGATGCTGTTCAGTGTGGAAAACTACAAGAAGTGATGAGTATTTTAAAAAACGAAAAACTTGGAATCACTGAGAGCATCAGCATCAATGGCAACACTGCTCTCCACATAGCCGTGGCCAACAGATGCCCCTCAGATGATGGGGATTGGTTTCTCAAGTGCATGTTGGATCTCAATGATATTCCACTAAAGGAGGTCAGAAATTCAGATGGAAGCACTCTGCTTCATCTAGCTGTTTCGCTTGGGAATATAAATGCTGCTAAGATCTTGTTGGACAGAAATCGAGACCTGTTGCATGCAAAGGATAATCAAGGCTACACGCCGCTTGACATAATTCTTTCCAAACCTTGGAATAAGGATATGTGTCTTTTTTTTATGAAATACGCAATGCCAGATATAGAACAAGCCACAACTACAGCTCACGAGCCTTTAATTAATGCTATTTCTTATGGACATTTTGGTAAGAACATACAACAACTTAGCAAGTAGATTTTTTTTTTTTTTTTTTTTTGCATAAATGTGGCAATTTATGGGGCTTAAATCATTAGGGGCAACTTATTTCTTATACAAGGGGGTCATGGTCATCGCCATTGGCATTGACTATGAGTTTTTAAAAAATTAGACATGTCATACTTGCAAGTATGAGTGGTACAATCTAGCAGCTTACCAACTCATCACATTCCTAATGGCGACATGTTTTAGTTTTTCAGAACTCATCACCATTTTAGTTTCAAATGGTGAAAAGTTTACTAAGAGTTTACGTTTTCAAAACTCAAGAAGGCAAATAAGTTGAACACACAAATTAACAGATAACTCGACTTGTGTATCCCCGAATCATCTCCGCCGTGTGCAGTACGAGGTTGATATTGCCAAATAATGTGACGTTTTAGAAACACCGGTATAACCAACTTAACTTTGTTACATTTTGACCCCCCCATTAGCACACATCACCATTTGCAATGGCAATATCAACCTCGTACTGCCCAAAGTTCTTACATTTATGGATTTGGCTATATTTCTTAAAACCCATTGCCATTATAAGGGTGGCTGGGGTGGTCATCACCCCATCACATTATCACACCCAATAATATTGTGTCACCTCATTCCATCACATTTCATCACTAAACCCATGTGGTAGTGTTCACTTTGCATCACATTTCATCACTAAACTTCTTTAGTTAAATAAACTAAAAACAATAATGGTGGTGGTGATGACGGGTGGTGGTGATGGGGGTGACAGGTGGTGATGCTGGTGGTGGTTATGACAGGTTGTGAAGATGATGATGGTGGGGTGATGTTGATGATGACAGGTGGTGAATTGGTGATGATGGTGGTGTGGTGGTGATGATGATGACAAGTGGTGATGATGGTGGATGCTGGTCGGCGACGATGATGATGATGATGACTAAGATGGAAAAAAAAGAGAATGGAGAATTATGGCTGTGATGTGTGTCATGAAAATCCATCACGCCATCACTATCGCGGCCGTGATTAAATGGTGGGGGCGGTGGTCGTGATGGTCACGGCCATCACGCTGGTCCATCACGGACCACCCCGAGTGCCCTAAATGGTGGTACTAACCACCCTTGCATAAGAAAAAAAAACTCAGACCCTTTTTGTGATTTAGAAGCCTTGTTCAGCCCCAGTCCTTCAAAAGTATAGTGTAGTTTCTCTCTCTCTCACTCCCGGATCTAGATCATTTAAAAACTTGTTTTACTGGAAAAACTTGAGAACTCTGTTGGAAATCCTACACTCCATGCGATTTTCTAACCTTTTTTTTTTCCAAAAACATAGATAAATATATAATTAAGAAATCTACCAATTTTTTCTTAAATTTGTATTCGTGCATTTACATAGGTGTAAGTAAAATGATGTCACACAATGTTATGCAATGTTTACACGGACGTTAGACACTTGTAAAATTTTTTTACCTTAGATGTAATTTTCATTTACGTTTTTACTTTTTTATCTTTTTATTTTTCCATAAAATTAAGATAACTTCAAGATATTTTAGAAAAAAAAATAAAATAAAAATCGTATGGGAGGTCGGAGTTCTCATAATAAGAGTGACTTCTCATTTTATCCATATATAGGTAAATGGTCGGGTTCAAAGGCCATATTTCATGAGAAATGTGATAAGGATTAAAATATGACAGTACGTAGACATCATATTTTGGATTTAGTCATGATGTTTGGGGTTGTTTTTGCCAGAAAAATATAAAAGACAACAATTTAAAACACTATGTGATGTATTACAAGCCATAGAATTTAAAACACAACTTATACACACAACTAAAACACAATAACTTAAACACATGTTCTTGGCATGGTGTTTTAAGCCAAAAATAAATTTCTTTTGTGTTTTTAATTGTTATGTTTGTTGTTATTTTAACTTATACAATCCAAAACATCATTACTAAGTCCAAAAAATGTTGTCTGCATATCAATTTTTAATCTTTCTGACACTTATCACGAAATATGACATTTATACGCTAATCTTACCCTATATATAGTGAGAGAGTAAAGATCAAATACAAATGAGCTTAATTAGCCTACTAAACATGAGAAATGAAGGAGGAAAATATATATATTTATTTCTTTTTGAATTTTTTTCTATGCGTTTAAACATGTTTTCTAGATTGCTAAACATGCTTTCTATTTGTAGGATAAGATTCATTTGTATAAGAATCTTCCTCTCTCTATATATAGGGTAAGATTAGCGTAAAAAAAACCCATATCAAACACAACTAATCTATTAATTACTTCCTTTTAATTTTCAGACTTAGCCCTGACTTTTATACAAAGCTGCAATTCGTTGAAGAGCCCTGCCGCGTTGATGGCTCTAGCTCAAAACTGCCCAGCTGATTTTACACCCAACCAACTCATCATATATGAATGTAATTAAGCAACTTTGTTTTTTTCAATTCATATTTGTTTATAAATAATATCATGCTAAATCTTAATTAATTAGTTAATTATTCAATCATCTTCCTGTTAGTGTTGCGGACGCCGGTTCTACATTTCATAACTAGAGGTACCTCGGATATGAAGGGTTGTAAGAAGTTGGTACACTTGGTCCTCAGAGCGGGTATATTGTCTTGTTCGATTTAGTTTGTGGAATGCATGGTTTTCTTATTTATTCATACAAGTTTAGGTTATTGACGGACCATATATTAACATGCATGTCATTGTTTTTTTGTGCAGTTTTCGCATACCCTTACAAAATGCTTGTCCGGATTTGCATGAAGCTACAAGGTGATACATATTAATATTAGGGTGCAAACGAGCCGAGCTGCTCACGAGCTACTCGAGCTCGACTCGTAAAAAGCTCGAAACTAACCCGAGTTTCACTTATCGAGCTCACGATTCTATCCGAGTATATTATTTACGTTATTTTTATTTAATATTTGAACACCTAGATAATAAACGAGCCAATCCCAAGCTCGAGCTCAAGCTTGAGAAATTACCAACCAGTCGAGCTTGAGCCATGGAAACAAATCTCAAACCGAGCTGAACTTGAGCTAAGTTAATCAAGCTCGAGCCTGGTCGAGGTCAGTTTCGACTCGTTTGCACCCCTAATTTTTTTTATTATAAACTAGGGGTGCAAACGAGCCGAGCCAAGCCCGAGCTCGAGCTCGGCTTGATTCGAGCTTTGTTTTAAAGCTCGAGCTCGGCTTGTTGACAATTTCTAAAGCTTGGCTCGTTTTTTAAAAGGGGCAGCTAAAAAGACAAAAATACCCCCAGAGTTAACGACAATAGTTAACTGAGTTTAGTGTCAGGGACGAATTTGGCAACAAAATGCAAAACAGAAGGACCCAGATGTAAAAAGTTTCGATTTTGGACTGATTTAGCAAAACTGGCCAAACCTCAGGGACGAATTTGGTTATTAACTCAATTTTAAATCTTGTAAGAAGTGTGAAAGTCTTCTCCTAAGTTTTGTAAAACTCTAAGAACTCATATACGAGTGTGTAGAAAAAAGTTACAGCTCGTAAAAAAATAGGAGTTCGCATTTGATGCATCTCCAACACATAATGTATATGTATGTTACTTGCATGATTACAGTATTCAAGGATTTGAAAGCGAGTATGAAAGAACGAGGGGATGCTAGAGAATTGTTAGACACTGTTTGTGGCTTGATACGATTTCAAACGACCCCAGTACTTACCGAGATTTTTACAAAGAAGCGATGCTTGAGGCAATAAGGCGTGATGCAAGCGATGTTGTTGAAAGAATTGTGTATTGGTTTCCAGAGGCAGCTCTGGTCGTTGATGAAGATGGCCACAACTTTGCTCAGGCTGCTTGGAAGAACCGTGCATCCAAGGTTTATGCTCTAATCCTTGATGGAAATCAAGCTAAGCATACGAGTCTCTCTCACGAATCATCGAAAGAATACGATCATTGTGGGAATAATTTCCTTCATTTTACTGCAAGATTAGGGCCTGCCAAGAAACTCGATCTTATCTCATGTCCCCCTTTTAGAATGCAACGTGAGTTACAATGGTTTAAGGATGCACAAAAGATTATTCCCCAATGCCGCACAGAGAAAAATTGTTTGGGAGAAACACCTGAAATGGTATTTACGAAGGAGCACAAGGATTTGAAGATTGAGAGCGAAGACTGGATGAACAAAGTAGCAAACTCGATCGGAATTACAGCCACATTAATCCTCACAATCATGTTTGCATCATCAATTCA
The DNA here is from genome assembly GCA_030844895.1 of Ambrosia x helenae. Taxonomy (NCBI): domain Eukaryota; kingdom Viridiplantae; phylum Streptophyta; class Magnoliopsida; order Asterales; family Asteraceae; genus Ambrosia; species Ambrosia x helenae. The sequence goes on from JAUTDX010000808.1 coordinate 28,687, forward strand.
AGTACCAGGAGGAACTGATGACAATGGACTCCCAAATTTGATCTCGCAACCAACATTCATTCTATTCGAAATATCGATTAGTGTATCAGCGGCGGCAGCTTCTCTGTCTTTGTTAGTTTTCTTGGTAATCCTGACTCATCCTCTTTCTGAAGACGACTTCCTGCTTCGTTTACCTCTAGCCATGGTAATTATCTGGGTAAACTTGTTTGTGTCAGCCGCAGTTGGTATGCTGTCCTACGGGGCTGTGTTGATCCTTTTGTTTGGTTCCAATGACCCATGGATTCTTTGTGTGATAGCTCCAATAATAACCTTACCTATAATTTTGTTCTTCCTTATCTATGTTTGGTACCTATCGCACTCTCTTACCGACTTCATGCATTCTACATTTCATTTTTTGATAATTTATGGTTTTCGCGGTTTTAAACTGGTGGGTCGGATCTTCATTTAACTAGTGTTATTTTTATTTGTAATAATCAATGTAAAAGACATACATATTATATATGTGTGTGTATGTTTTGTTTAATAAAAATTCAAATAAATGATTAGTTGTTTCATCCTTGTCTGTTAGTTCTTGCATGCGTAATATTTTGGATTTTTACACTTATATTGCAAACCAACCCGCTTACGCGGCTGAATCAGTGAACCATGTGTTTGTATCGCTGCTAAACTTATATGGTGGGCAGTGGGAGTTTGGGTGGAGCTCCCAAAAATGTCTCTTTGCAATTCGGTTTCAGATTTGGTTAAAACAGTAGTTGAAACTAAGATGGAAAAAAAATCCAGACGTACTATATCCATGATCGTGGTGATTGCGTTGTGGTGGATTTGGTGCAACAGGAATATAAAGATCTTCGAAAAGCAAACGGTACCGGTTTCGGACGTCATTGATGCTATTAAGGAGTCCACGTACTTTTGTCTTAAGGTTCGAGCGGGTTGCAAGTCCACATGTTTTAATTCTTTGGTGTTGTTTGGTGGATTTCGTTGTTCAGGCCGTTCTAGCGTCTTGTTAGAAGGTTTGCATTGTTTGTATTTGATATGAAAACTGGTTTGTTAGAAAAAATAAAATATATCGCAAACCAACGGCTAGTACTCTATAATTATGATATCATAGAATTGAACATGGTAACAAGGAGCACAAGGATTTGGAGATTGAGAGTGGAGTCTGGATAAAAAGTATAGCAAACTCGGTCGCAATTCCAGCCACATTAATCATAACAGTCATGTTTGCATCAGTAATTCAAGTACCAGGAGGAAGCGATGACAAAGGATTCCCGAATTTGGTATCCCAAACAACATTCATTCTATTCGAAATATTGATTACTATATCAGCAACAACATCTTCTGTGTCTATGTTAATATTCATCGCAATCCTGGCTTCTCCTCTAACCCAAGACGACTTCCTATTACGTTTACCTCTAGCCATGGTAATTGGGTGGGTGAGTTTGTTCGTATCAGTCGTGCTCAGTATGTTGGCTTTCGGGGCTGCATTGTTCCTTCTTTTTTGGGACCAACAACCCATGGATTTTTTGTTTGTTGGCTTCACTCTTAGCCCTGCCAATTTCTTTTTTCTTGTATTTCTTATCAAACCCTCAATTGGTCAAAATCAATCCTCCCACCATTTAAGTTCATAAATCAAGTCAAAGATGCTGTAGTAAATTAGCATATATTTTGTCCATAGTCTTAGCTATTAATCCCTTAATTGTAGCTCTTCCTTCCTAGTAATTTGCCTTTTACTTTGTATATATGTAACTCTTCAACATCAATGAGAATTATCTTTTGATACTTTCATATGGTATCAGCCAGGTTTTGAAAAACCTAAACTTACTCTCCCTTCCTCATAATGGTCGAAGTCAATGTTCTCGCCACCACCATGCCCACCGCCGCTACCACCACTCCCACAGTCACCATGGTGAACTTTCCCCCCTCTCTCAAACTCACTTCCACTAATTACCTTAGTTGGAAAACCCAACTTGAAGCCATCCTCTAAGGTTTGGACTTCTACAAATTTTTGATGGTTCACACCTTGCTCCTTCCCTAACCATCAATACCGATGGTCCCTCTACTCCACATCCCAAATACTCCACCTAGTACGCCAAGATCGCCTATTTTTTGTACTATTATGGTAGTCTTTCACCCAAAATCGTGCCTCTCATCACTAATGCCAAAACTTCCCCTGATGCTTGCAAAATTTTGGCTTCCACCTACGCCTCTCCTTCTCGAGGCCACATAAAACAACTTCACCATCGTCTTAGACAATCCACAAAATCCCATGACCAATCCATCACTAATTTCATGCAATCTATAAAAAATTTAGTTGATGAATTAGCTATCCTTGGGAAACCTATGGATCCTGAAGATGTTACCGATATTGTCCTTCACGGTGTGGACTCCAAGACCTCCAATATGTCCATGCTCGTGACCACCCTATATCCTTCCACGAACTGCATGAAAAACTTATTAACCATGAACTCTCACTCGCCCAAACCCCACCTGAATCCCCCTCCATCCACTAGCCAGCTACTGCCTTTGCCACCCACAGTCGCCAAGATTCTAAACCGTGGTCTTCACGACCACCCAACAACAGCCTCGACCTCCTGCCTACCCTCCACTTCTGCACCAAATCAGCGTCCCTTCCTTGGTAAGTGTTAGTGGTGTTTCCTCAAAGGCCACTCCTTGACATCTTGCCTATATTTTAAGAAATCCCATCCCACCATTACTCCCCTAACCTATAACCGTAATAACAACCAATCCAAACCACAAGCACACATGATGGCAACACAATATAGTGTGGACTCTGACTTATTGTGGCTGAAGGATAGTGGTGCTTCTCACCACATCACTAATGATCTTAGTGCACTCTCAATGCATAGCCCCTATGATGGTACCGAGGATCTCATAATTGGTGTTGATTCGTCACTTAAAATTACTCACGTTGGCACACTCTATATTTTTCTAATGTTCCTATCATTTTAAAAAATGTTCTTTGAGTTCCTTCTATATCTCGTAATATAATTTTCTATCTCTCGTTTATGCATTGATAACAATATACTAATCTTATTTTTCTCTTCTTATTTTATCATCAAGGACTTTCAAACTCGCCGGACCATTCTTCAGGGAATATCTAGCAATGGTCTTTATGAACTATCCTCCACCAAATCTCCACAAATCTTTCACTTGCAAACCAGCAAGGAATCTTATTGGCATCATCGCCTAGGACATCCACATTTGCGAGTTTTGCAACATTTATCTTCTTTTGTTCCATTTATTTCTAGCAAATATGACTCATGTAATTCATGTCATATCAATAAAAGTCACAAGATTCTATTCACACATCTTCTTTAACCTTTATCACACCTCTTGAATTACTATTTTTCGATGTTTGGTCATCTCCAATTACCTCTTTTGACGGTTACAAATACTACATAGTTTTCGTAGATCACTTCACAAAATATATTTGGATTTACCCATTAAAACATAAATCGGATTCTTTCAGTACATTCATCCGTTTTCAAAAACTAGTTGAAAACTATTTCAAAACAAAAATCAAGAAATTATTTTCAGACAATGGTGGAGAGTATATTAAACTGTCTTCTCATCTATCTTCTTGTGGCGTTTCTCATCTCACCTCCCCTCCTCATACACCCAAACACAATGGCTACGCCAAACGTCGCCATCGTCATATTGTCGAAACCGGTCTAGCCTTATTTTCTCATGCCAAAATGCCTCTTAAATTTTGGCCATTTGCCTTCACCACCGCCACCTATCTCATCAATATACTACCCACCCCCACCTTAAACAATGATTCCTCCTATTTTTGACTCTTTCACATTCTTCCGAATTGCGAAAAACTTCATGGTTTTGGTTGCCTTTCATACCCTTACTTACGTCCCTATTCTAAACACAAACTTTAATAATGGTCACAACCGTGTGTATTCATTGGTTACTCCTCCTCTCAAAATGCCTTCCATCTCCTTGATCCTCTCACCAATCGGACTTATACATCTCGTCACGTTCATATCATTGAACATATTTTTCCTTATGAATCTATCTCTCAAAACATCTACTCCTCCAATGCCTTCCCTTAAATACGTGATATCCACTTACTACTAAATCTATTCCTCTTGCCACATATTTCACCCTAACTCAACAACTCCCATATCCACAAATACAACCGCACCTACACCTCCCACACCACCCCCAACAAACCAACAACACATCCAACGATCCTCCTCACCCAATTAACATTCCATCCGATTCTTACACCTCCACAACTTCCCTAACTACCGAACCCAATACATCCCAACCACCCATAAACACTTACTCCTACCAAACCGACCTACTCTCAAACCTAACCCAAAATACCACAACTCTGGCTTTGTTCTTTTTCACTCTACAACTCACTCCTTTTCCCGAATCCACCAACATCACCCAAGCTCCTAAACAACCATTATGGTGTGACGCCATGCAATCTGAATTTAATGCTCTTAAACGAATCCACACTTGGAACCTTGTGCCTTCGGATAACGCTCCTAATCTTGTTGGATGCAAATGGGCCAATCGAATCAAATTCAAACCCGATGGCTCGGTTGATCGCCTTAAAGCACGACTTGTTGCTAAAGGTATTCATCAACACCCCGGCTTAGACTATGTTGAAACTTTTAGTCCCGTAGTCAAACCCGCTACTTTACGCTTAATCTTTGCTATCACCACTTCCTTCAATTGGCCTCTACGCTAACTTGACATCAATAATGCCTTCCTACAAGGCACTTAAACCAAATCGGTTTACATATCTTAACCACCCAGGTTTATGGGTCCTTCTTATCCAACCCATGTTTGTAAGCTTAACAAGGCCATTTATGGTCTTCGCCAAGCTTCACGCGCTTGGTATGACGAACTCAAAAACCATCTCCTCTCGGTTCGTTTCAAGCCTTCCATTTTGGATCCTTCTCTATTCATTAACAAAACCACTTCTTCTCCTATCTTTATATTAGTCTATGTTGATGATATCATTATCACCGGTGCCAACCCATCTCTTAAACACTCATCCATTCAATCTCTTGCCACTAGATTCTCACTAAAAGATCTTGGAGATCTCTCTTACTTTCTTGGTACCGAGTTATCCCTCACAACCACGGTCTCTTCTTATCTCAATCTAATATATTCTCGACATCCTAACTAGAGCCAACATGAGTAATTGCAAGTCGTCCACCACACCCATGTCGATTTCCTCTACCATCACAAATTTGGTAGGAGCATTCGTAGGAGCATTACAATATTTATCTTTAACACGACCTGATATTGCTTTTACAGTTAACAAACTTTCACAGTTTATTCATCAACCAACAACTACACATTGGGAAGCCTTAAAAATATTGTTCCGATACTTGCATGGCACTCTACATCATGGAATCCTTTTTAGGCGCAACTCCCCTTTACAGCTTCATGCTTTCACTTATGCGGATTGGGCCGGTGATTGCCCATCGTATAGAAGTACAACACGATACATTGTCTATCTTGGTCAAAATTCGATCTCATGGAGCTCCAAACACCAACCGACACTTGCTCATTCATCCACAGAAGTTGAGTTTCGAGTCGTTGCTTCCACTACAACTAAAGTACAATGGCTCATATCATTAATGGTTGAACTTGGGTACAGATCATCAGTCACTCCAGCCATCTATTGTGACAATCTAAGTGCTACTCATTATTCGGCAAATCCAGTTTTTCATTCAAGAATGAAGCACTTGGCCTTAGATTTTCACTTTGTCCGTGAAAAGGTTCATGACGGTACTATACGTGTGGCTCACATCTCGGGTGATAATCAACTTGCTGATGCACTCACAAAGCCTATACTAAGAAAATGGTTTCAACTTCTTACTTCCAAGATTGGTCTTCTCTCTTGATCGTCCATCTTGCAGGGGCATATCTAACCCACAATCAGTCAAAATCAATCCTCCACCATTCAAGCTCATAAATCAAGTCAAAGATGCTGTTGTAAATTAGTATATATTTTGTCCATAGTAATTTGCCTTTTACTTTGTATATATGTAACTCTTCAACATCAATGAAAATTATCTTTTGATACTTTCATATTTCTACTCTTGGTTCGTGTCCAAGGGAGTCACTGATTTCATGCATTCCATAGGTCATTTTTGATAATTCATGGTTCCCGCCGTCTAAACTAGTTGGTCGGATTTTCATATAACTTATTCCATCCTTCGGTTTACCTACCTGATCGAACCAGCTTGTTAATTATATTTGTAATAATCGATCATCCTACCTATAGCTAGCTATTATATATATGTATATATGTATAAGCGGCTGCACCTGTATTTTGTTTGATAAAATTTCAAATAAATGATTAGTTGCTCCATATATCCATGTTTGTTAGTTCTAGCATTCATACATTTTTGGATTTTACACGTATATATGTTAGTATGTTACAAACAGACTTATATATTGGGGAAAACAGTAATAACAAACGAACAACCAGATAACTGAATTCTCTGAAGGCACGTAATCGCTTTCAGATTGAATCAATTCGACGGTTCAATCAAAATATTCAATCAGATACAATCAGAAATTGAAAATTTTCTGTATGAATTTGATTGAGACAAAAACTAGAGAAAATTTTGACTAAGATTATGAAATTCGTTGTGAATCAAAAGCCCATTAACTGCCTTTTAGGCAGTTTTTCGAAGGGTTTCAAATTGCCAAATTTAGCTCGACCCCAGTCAGGGGCCGCTGCCTCTTGGACCCTGCTCCGAAGGGCGATGCCCCCGGACCCCCATCCCTTAGGGGCTTCGCCCCAAAGTTTATAATAAATTCAAATAACGTGCACTCCGCACCCCACCATACCTATATGATGCCTTATTACGAAGATATTAGTCAAGCAGTCAATTAAATTACACTAAAATATCCAACATTATACACATAAACTGCTAGTGCTTCTTAATTGTGATATCACAGAAATATAGAAGGCAATTGCATGGATTTTAGTTAATTATCATAAGAGATATGAAAAGATTAAAACTTTTTTTGTAATTTCAAAATTTACCCTTTGTACTATAGCTAATATACCACTTTATCCATTTGATTTGTTTAATAGTTTTTCTTTGTATCTAAAATTTACCACGTACTGATACCATAGGTGAAACGATACTCATCAAACAACAATGGCATCAACATTAGTGCCGGTATTATCAGAATCCGTTTTATGTTTTCTGTTGATTAAAACATGTGTTTATGTGGTTCCTCTCTTTTAAGCGTTTTTTTTGCCAAGTGTACGGTATCGTACCAATATCATAATGAACTAAACAGATATTGACCGAAGTCTCTCCACAATGCACCGGAATTTCACTAGTTATTTTCACACATGTGAGTGCGTGTGTTGGGGGGGGGTATTTACGAGTGTATTTTGAGGTATTTGGCAGGTTTAGTTTATACACAATGCAACTAACGAATTGGATTAAAATTGGGACTATAAGTCCGATTAAAGGATGATCGAAATTGATTGATAATTATCGATTTCTTCTGTTACTTTGATATAAAGAGTTTCAAAACAAATTGGAGATTTTGATGTTTTTATCCCAAGAATGTCGGGATTTGAGGTTGCTGGAATAACTGGGATTCCGGTTACCGGAAAAACGAGGTGATGGTGGAAAGGGTTGGTTTAAAAAGTTTAGTGCTTTGTCAACTTTAGACCCATTAGTTTCAAAACTTTATAAAAAAACCTTTTTTATATATTTAAATTTTTAGAAAATATATAAACTTTATTATTTGTAAAAACTTTTATAAAAATTTAAATTTATAAAATCCTTGATTTATGTTATTAATTTATTTTATAAATATATGTAAATAGATGGGTAATAAAAGATATTCAAAATGATGGAAAATTCAAAAGGGCACATTAGAAGTGAAAAATGGAATTTTTCCTTCTTCTTTTTTTATTTTATTTTATTTTTTTTGAATTTTTTTCCCATTTTGCTGAATATTTATTTAGTACAGAAATTTAAAAAATAATTAGCGTAATTACACTAATTTTTTTTTATATTATTCATCTAAACAAAATTTTCAAACATATGTAAAAACAAATTTAAACAAAAAATCTCTCTTTATTTCTCATGTTTAGTAGGTTAAGCCTATTTATATTTGAACATTATAATATATATATATATAAATCGTCGGTGTGTGCGGGCGCCCATGCGCGTTTCTATTTATGTATGCATGTATTTGTGTGTTAATCAATCAGCAATACCTAAACGAGAAAAAGAAGAAATTCGGACCCCATTAGAACATGAACCAAGTATGATCACCCTACGTATGATACGATCAGGGGCGGACCTAGCTAAATGCTAGGTGCCGCGCTCCGCTGCCCCTTGGGTTTCGCGCGCGTAGTGGAAAAAGATATTTTTTAGGATTTTTCGAAAACGTTACCACTAAAAAAACATTTACGTTGCTACTAAAATTTAATATACGTTACTACCAAATGAAATTATATGTTACCACGTTACGTTACTCGAAAAAAATATTTACCGAACTCGGATAATAATAACAAAAAAAATTAACTAGTCCAATTATCTAAACAAGCTCAAAATCAATATCCCAAATTATAATACAATTAAGCAAGCCCACCCCATTACCCCAAGTCCAACAAGCCCACCCCATTACCCCAAGTCCAACAAGCCCGGCCCACCCCACCACACTTTCACCTTCACACAGAAAAAAACGTTTGGGACTTTCTTTTTGTTCAGATAGCAACAACCAATCAACAAGAAATCAACAAACCCTACCCCACACATCCCTCCTGTCTTTCGCCCTCCACCGGCTTAGCCAATAAATGTATATGATTATGTTGTGGGTGAATATATGTATTTATTAGCCGGTTATAATGTTTAGAATATATGCATACCAAGTGTTTGATGAAAATTCGCCTTAGTTTTTCACTTTTCTCCTCTAATTTTAATTGTAATTTTGTCTAAGTACCTTGGTTGCAATTTTTCTTGATCGTTTGTAGGTTGAGTTGGACATGGTGAAGCTTTACATATACTATCTTTTTTAATGCACTTCAGGTTTGAAAACCCTCAAAGCTTTACATATACTATCTTTTTTGCTTCTATTTTGGTATTATTTTTTCCACAATTTAGTTAGGCTGATTTGGCATATATACTTATTAAAGACTATGAGATAGTTTGGCTAGTATAAGTTAATTCTACCATGGTATACAACTTGTCAATTTGGGGCTGAAATAACCAACAAAATGTATTCTGCTTGATTGATTCAGTAATGCACTCCAATTGTTTGACAAAATGCATCAGTGAACTGTATGTTGTAAAACCATAAAAGCTTGTTGTACAACATTCTATTGCACAAATAAGGGCAGTGTACCTGAGGCGCGCGCCTCAAGCCAATTTTTGCCATGAAGCGCTCCTCAGCTGCGCTTCAGGTACGTCGTGCGCCTCAGTCACATAAGGCGATGCCCTTTGCGCCTCGCGCCAGAAGCACGCTTTTTTAAAACCATTATCATATGAAACAATTGCGGTAAAAAAAAATTTGAACGTTACTCCTAAAAAAATTCTAGATCTGTCACTGGATACGATGTAAAACATACTGAAACACCAACTTATCTATACATATAATAAACCAAAGCCATTTTAATGACATGACATTTAAATTATGCATTCTTTTTTCTTGAGTGTGTCATGTGTCATCCCATGTGACATTGAGATATTTTAGGAAAAAAAAATTTAAAATAAAATTGGATTTTTCTCTTTTATGTTTCATCCCATAATTTTTTAAACGTTAATATCTTTTATATACGAGATTTTTTAAAGAAAAAAATTACACCAAATTAACGAGCGTTTTATTATCTTTCCAACGAGTACCATAGTGTTATATAAAAAACGGAGGGAAAAACGACTATTTTTTGTGGGGTTTTGTTCATAACAAAAAAAACAGGTAAATCATTAATCATGTATAGCCAAGTCACTAATTATGTTTAAATCAGTAAATATGAATTCTATTTTCAACATGCGTTAACATTAGAATTATACATTGTTTTAGGTTAGATATTAATATTAGAGTTATACATTGTTTAAGGTTAGGCGTTAACATTGGAGATACATTTTTAATTGTTTTAGGTTAGGTGCTACCCAAAGCTTTATTGCATGTAACTATAAAGCGAATCATTCTATTTCATATGTAAAATTAATAGTCATATTAGATTTCTCAACCCCGGGACGTTCCCGGGGTATAATCTAGTAATCATATTATAGTAAAATGATTAAAACGGTTATATGCACTCTCCACTTATTGTTTTTGCATTCGAAAATATTTATGTAATTTATAAATTTGTTTAATGTATTTGATTAAACGTAATCTTCATATAATCGGCCAATGCATGATTGGACTATCAATTATTGGACATCACATCGTACGATGGATATGATTCCACGACCAGACCAACATTGTAATCCAATAATCTTATGAGTCATTATCAAAATAATCTAATGACTTAAATTATTTTAGGTTCTAAATACAATTATGGATCAAATCAATTTTCAATAAACAAATGAAGCAAACGTGATATTTGAATGATTATTGGTCATTTAGCCCGTTTCTTGAGTTGATTAAAATAGTAAATCAAATAATTATTCCCGTCTGTAACATTTTACGGAGTATTTAATTTTTAATCAAACGTCTTTTCATAAATATGGATGAAAACATAGTTTTTTTGTAGCGACATTGACCAAGGGTAATTATTGTTTTATTTTTACTATTTGATATATCAGACTTTTAGTTTGTTATAATTTGGTGCTATTGTTTTGCATAACCAAAAGAAATAGGACATGACAATCATTCATGGTTACAGTTATTGTATGAAATAGTAATACAGTAAAGAGTTTGTTTACATGAATAGTCTAATGTTTCGTAAAATATCATTGAGAAAGTTTACGATATAAAGTCCCTTAACATAAGAAGTGTAAGAAGTCTTAGGAGTGACCGGAAGACGACCGGTGAAAGGCTACCATCTCTTCGCCAATGCCCATCACAACCACCGACCTCGCACCACGACCTCCGATCCAAATAACAATAAACATAACCTGACAAAGCCTTAGGAGTGGCCCGGAAGATGACCGGCATGAAAGTCTGTAAAAGAAACTTCAAAGTTCATTCGGTGAAAGCCTTTGAATTATCGTTTTGTTTGTAAAGGATCTTCATGAGGTTAGTAGTTTGTATAAGAAACTCAAAGAAGAAGAGGAAAAGTCAAAGTGTGCGTCTAAAAGTTTATCAAAGTCAAAGGGTGCGTCTAAAAGTTATCAACGCGTTTGTTTATTTGTTGGGGTGCATTTGTTTATTTGTTTGGGTGCTTTTGTTTATTGTTTGTTTCATTTGAACGAGTTAGTTAAAAAGTGCATCCAAACAGTATAGTGAGTGCGTCTGAATTACAAGAGTGCGTCCAAACATACAGTGAGTGCGTCTGTTTATGTATTTGACCCAGTATTTAATGTCTTTTTTAGACGCACTTTATAATACAGTGAATGCGTCTGTTCTGTCTTTGAGTGTTCTTAATCTGAATCTTTTTCAAATCCATTTTTTTTCTTTAATTGTAATTATATTTATTAAAATCGTATGTTTTTGTGAATATTATATGCTTGATTGTGTTTTTTGAATAGGATTAATGTGATTTTAAAAATTCGAATGCAATGCTCTGTTTTTTTATTTCTGCAAATTAAAACGCGTTTTTCCCTAATTTACCCTGGTTAGCTTAACTGAAGTATGATTTAGGGTTGTTAATTACCATCTTGCCACCGCCTAAATTCAATGGCTCGGAATGCTTCTTACGCTTCTTACGTTAAGAAGCTTTATACGTTATCTCTTCCCAATATCATTTTAGGTTTTTGAAATCAATAGTGTCAAATAATTGCCCGAGGACAATCAACTAAAGCAAACGGTCGATATAT